>CM056172.1:27980733-28037327 GCA_029691765.1 Entomobrya proxima | reverse complement strand
AAATCAAATCTACGATGAATACGTAGTTGAATTACGTTTTAAATACCTGTTTTGGATATTATGTTTACTCAGTTTGTTTGTTTAACTATCATGTCATATAAATGTTTTTGGCTACGGTGTCACAAATAGTATAATATTGAAATTGTGCATTAAACTGCAAAGCAGTGAAATTGTTTTTCTTTTCCTTTGTTATGCTCATAAAAGGATATGCTCACTTCCGTTGGTAATCATGAGACAATTTGCTCACTCTGCGATTGACAACCTTTGTCCTTTGCACAATCGTCTAGCGTTTCGATATCATGTTGTTTAATAAAAAAGATAAACTGTTGAGCTGCAAGTTAATTCTCTGGCTACAGTTAAAATACGTAATCAGGTTTTTTTCAGCAAAAGTTTTCCCATGCCGGGAATCGAACCCGGGCCTCTCGGAAAAAATAATTAAGGCTATTATTAATATTGTTATATTAAGTACTCGGTGAGTTGTACTCACCAATAAACTGTCATCCTATAATGTATCGGTTGCTAAGAATGTCTCAAAACATTTTAAGTGGATTAGCGTTGACGTTTGTACATTAGTATTATGACGTTAGTATTATGAATGAATGGATTCTTCTAATTTCCTAATTTGGGAGTAAAATTTGTACTTTTATTGATTCTTGAGGAGTTTTTTGATAATTAGGTACTTGTTAATTATCGTAATCAGTATTGTACACATAATAGGAGTTAAAAAATAATTTATAGAAAACAAAACTATGTTCACTCTTTTTTTGCTATGTTTTACATATTTATGTAAGTTGGATATTAAATCAAGAATTTACCATGAATACTTAATGTTATGATTACTTTATGATTACCTTGCGTTTGTATCGAGTTTGATTTTGTTGCAAAAGTGTCCAAAAAGTTTGTATTACCTGCTCCAAGTTTTACTAATAACCCGTCAATTTATATAATTTTGCTACCAGTAACATGCATTTCGTAAAATGTCTTGCACATTTAATTTTATAACACACGAAATATTTTCTAAATATTCAGCTTCTTTATGTCTATATGCTAGATTTGACACGTCCTATTATTTGTCATACATTTAAATTGTGGTTTAAAAATAGGCACCGGGTATTGAATCAGTTACAAATATTGTGACTCATATGAATGGCCGCACAGTTTTGGTGTTGTATTGCATAAGTATTATTATTACATATATTACTGAACTTTATTGCGCGATACACTAAGGAATTAAGTTCGTCTTAATAAACATCGTTTATACATAAACATTTATCTGCATAATAAAACCAAGAGCATACTTTAGACCGTGTACATGTTTAGCGTTTGAAAATTATGAAACTCTGAAGCGTATATACAATGCATGCTTATCATAACCGTCTCATAATATTGCATGGGAGTTACGCATGAATACTAAACAAACTTTAGCATTATACCGAGAATTCTCGTAATTTTTTGTAGGAATGCAACGCTGAGAAATGAAAGAAAGTCTTGTAAATAATTTGTGTACATGCAGCTGACAACCGCCCGTTGAAACGGTGCGTGATCTCTCTTGTGTCTTATGTCTCTTGTGTGATGAATGAGAGCTAAGAGTTCTTTAGAGGGTTGTTTTTGCACAATTGTTTTTTAATAATTAATTGTTGGGTCCTTTCAGCAACTTTTTTGCTGACATCTTGTTTCTTCTATTAAAAAAGGATTACAAGTGTCTACTGTAGAGATAAACTGTGTTGATAGTAGACTAAAGTGTTATGACGAGCAAAAAGATGCTGCCGGAGGAATTGTTGCGGATTGCAAAGGCGGAAGTGAAAGAACTCGGCTTTAAAAAGTACAGTGATGCTCTTTACGCAGTTATAAAAAGTGATCAAGGGTTCATCCAGCTTCCGTGTGGACTAGGCCTTGGATACTGCCATTCAAGAAGGGGGCTTGTGTTGTTTTCGGTTGACAAAGGAAAGGTGTTGCAGTTGGTGTGTCCGATTTCAGGTAAAGTACTCTTGAAATGGCTATCCACCTAATATTTTTGACTTTGGTTTGTCTATTAGATCATTTATGCTGTGATTATTTTTTAAGGATGCAATACATATTCCGGAAGTGGTTGGCTCTGTGAATGTTACAAACACTGCATCAAGGAATTTGAAGAAAAAGAAATACCCGGTTCATTAATACAAGATCCACCAATCAAGACTTTGTCTGAGCAACAAGTCCGTGCGTTGCTTCTAGAAGCTGGTGTCAAGTCTCGAACCGGAAGCGAGCGCCTCCTGAACTTTAATGTTGAAAAGGACATGGAGGTTCTGAACGCAAGACTCCTCCGTCATGGACCTGTAAAGCTAGGTGAAAATGTGATTGGCGCCAATTCGTCCTACAAGTCTTTGCAAGTCACCACCCCCTCTTGCAGTTATGCGCTTTGTGCCAAAGCAGGTACTGCTGTATTATTTACTGAATTTTATTGCTTTTATGATGATTTATCAATAATAATGTTTGAATTAAATGAATGACAACTTTGGATAATTACGTCTTGTTATCAGGTTGCCTTAAGTGGGGACGATTCATGAACCGTGACAAAATGTATTGTCTTGAGCATTTCAAAATTGGAAGGTCTTCTTCCCCGCCAAGATACTGTAAGTCTAGTGTCTTTATTGTTATTATTTACATGATGTTATTTCTAAAAACAATTTGTTTTGGTCTCGTAGTTGGAAGAAGAATCATGCTCTTTGGATTGGCAGTTTTGTACAGGGAACTTAGTCCATCTCTGGAAAACAGCGAAATGAACTCATGGTTTCGCATGTTGCGATTTTTATACGCACTTGGAAAGCCTTACGTGGTAACCAGAGATGGGATTGCTATCTCCATCCAGCTAACCAGGAATCTTGAACTGCGATACAGTGTACGTTTATTTGAATACAATCATACAGAGGATTTTTCAAGGCTTACTTTAATGCAAACTTTTATTATTACATTTAGGATTCGAAAATCTGCCTCTATCCGTTCTGTTTTTACGCTGCTACGACCACTGATAAGATTAAAAACTTTTGTCTTGACGATGAAATTCGAGTGAGGACATCGAATTATGGTCCAAAGAAAGAATTCCTTGATCGTATAACTCAAGGTTTGGACTATGGGCAACTCGCCAACATTCCGGAATTATCGGACTCTGTCGCTACGTTCATGGGCCTTGAGGCAGCTAGGGAAGATTAATTCAGCCAATGTTATTTAAAACAAACTTGTAGTAATAACAAACATTTGAGTACACATATTATTGGATTTTCAGAGTACAAATAATAAAATATGAACGTTTTACAATACCCGGTGCCTGTTTTCCAAAGCTGTTTATTTCATTTGCTCTAAACTTATATTATGCAGGTATGCATATTCGCATATTATTCATGATAAAATTATTTTCAAGTAGAAATAAAACAGGAATTACCTATGGTTTTTATCGGTAAAAATGGCTGCGATTTTTCTATTGTTTCATGCTTTTAGTTTGCATCCAATTCATTATTATGGTTCATTTTGCCTGTAAGGTTCTTCATATGATTTATTCATCTATGGATACATCCAACACAATTTTCAAAAAAAAAAAATATTCCTCCTAGTACCATCATACTTTGTCCAACTGCATTTCTTTACAGAGTGTGTCAAGTGTCAAATATGCAGAATTTAAAAGTTGGCGGGAGTTTGCTCAGTTTCTTTTTTCGCGTAAAAATTCGAATGGAGAGAAAAGAAAAGGTTTCGAATCTACCAGCTGCTGCTCTCTGCATGACACAAAGTGCATGACCTTTTTTGCTCTACTTGTGTGCGTGCATGAAAGGACCACAATCAGTTTTTGGTTGCATTCTGCTTTAATGCATTCTTCAACAGTCAAGGCGTTCACTGTTAAACCGTTTCATTATTAAAGCAACAGTTAACGTAATCAACTTTTAAACTTTTTATTTAAAGTTATCAACATAATTAATTCCTAATTTTGTTTGTGGGTAGTCATGGAAAGTTAGATTATATGTGCAGTGTCATTTAATTGAGGTGCGTGAAAAGATTCAACAATACGATGGGATCCAAGGAAATTACTCTTAATTTTCTGAAGGGACGAATTTTAAGGGGTGACAAGGCAGTTATTATTGTTAACTCTACCCCAAGGTATGAAGAAGCCGCGAATCGGATTAAAAGTGTAAGTGGTGCTTAACTCCTTGGCAACTCTTCTCCGAACATCATACATGTAGTCATGGAACAGGGAGTGAAGGAATAGATTAATTTCGTTATGCGCTGATCTTGTTTTATGTTTATTCACAGACTTTCCCATTTAATGGCGCTAGACTGGTGGGCAGCTTGGAGGAGATAAGGGGTGAAACTAACGCGGTTGTTATTACCGATGAAACGTTATTTAGTAGTGCCCAGAAACAGCCGTAAGTAGTGTTATCATCGTAGTAGTGCATTTTGCGCATTTTATTGAATTTGGAAAATCTTTCACATTTTTTAATTGACTATATATTTTCCAGTGAGTTCGATGTCTACCCCATTCCATTGGTAGACACTCTGCTTCAAAAACGAATGGTCATTTTATGGGACGGAGGCTGGTTTGAAAGTGCTTCTTTGCTCCGAGTCAACGTGTATTTAGTAGGAAATGAAAAGGGCTCAGAACTTGAGTTTTGTCGGAGAATTGTTCAGGTCCATCAGGGTAAAATCTCAACCCATCTCGAAGAAAAAACCGGGGTTGCAGTTATAATGGATAAGGCAGTTATAGAAGAGAAGAGTCTATTGGAAAAGTTTTGCTTGTATCGAGCCAGCAGCTTAATGTGTAGACCAAAGGCTTGGTTAGACCAGCTTAACGAGGATCCTAGTTTTTCTCCATTGAACACGGATACAAAGGAGCCCTTGCTCGGGATTTCGTTCTTTGTTGGAACAAAAGAAACGAAAGGACTAGGAGCAGAAATTGAAAAGCTGGGTATGGTCTGATTTGATAAACATTAGTATAAAACCCGGTGCTTATTTTCATTAATCTGGACTTGTTGTATGTAGGCGGACAGCTGCTTTCCCATCCACAGCCCCACTGCATCGTCATTCAGCATGACGGATATCTTGACAAGGAACTTGTGCAGGTCAGATCGGCAGATCCTATTATTCTCCAACGGGAATGGCTCAGTCATCTCAAGGAGGATTTAAAGTTCATTGAAAAGTTCAAGGTGAAACGTCTTCAAATGCCTCGAATTGGAGCATGGCCAACATTGCAGGATTACACTATACGTATTTCAATGCCAATGGGAGAGCAAAAGGACCTGCTACAAAAAATAGCTTCCGAGAAACTGAAAATGAAAATTGAAGCTTGTAATGGAGACGCAAAACCAGACCTGGAGATTGTCCCATTTGTTGGAAAAGATTTAGAGGCTTATCAACGAACTCCGGCCTGCCTGGTATAAACCTTTTATATACGTGTTTCTTGCATTTAAATAAACCGTAATTCAATTATCTATTTCTTCGTTCTATCGTTTAGTTATCCATGCTTGACTCCGTGATTCATACTTGTAGCCATACACACTTCCAAGTAAAGATAACGGATGAGGCCATCACTGGATGTCTTCAAGGACAAAAGTTTGACGTTTTGGTGGACGACATTGCTCAAAGAGCATTTATTAAAGGGGTAATAGTAGGATGCGGTGGATCCTTGTAAGTACATAATAAGATGTTACGTGAAAACATTTGTTATAATAACATGCATTTATGTTTAAAATACCCGGTGCCTATTTTTCAATCTTACTCAGATCCGATCAAAATGACCCAAATGAAGCCACCGAAAGCTTGTACGGGTTATTGAAGGAGAATAATGTGGTTTGGGATGGAGAAACCGAGATTGATGCCATAAAATCAATGTGCCATCTAGAAATGTCGATTTATAAGACAGATCCTTTTGTTCAGTTTGACGGGAAGCGGATTATAAATTTGGAGTCTAATTTATGGAAATACTTCCCATGGGAATCCGAACCCAAAACTAATGGGGAAAGCCTGTCTAAACGGGCAAGGCTGGATGGTGTGGATTATGAAAGTCAGGAAATGTTTGGCCCTACTTTGCCTAGGCAGCAGAACCAACTTCCATTGGAACTTACGCAGTACGAGATTCTTAGCAAAGTCGAATCCATTTTCAAAAGCTCACTTATTGACTCTGGCGTTACAGAGGAGACTCACCATGCCATCCGGCAGTTCCTTTTTCCACCAACAAACTCACCGAATAAAATTCGGCTTCCCGACCATGCACAATTTAGTGCATTGTCGTATCTAAATCCCACTGAACCCCACGTACCCTTCATATCTGGAGTTTTTCCCACAGAAGACGAAGACTGTGACGGGCAGGTTGTTGACAACGAGCTAAAGAGAGATTATGAGTCCTCACTGATTGGTCAGTTTGTGTATTAGACTTAGTATATTTTTGTGTTATAAAGTTGGTATATTTTACAATTTCCTTAAAATTTTTTTTCTACAGGATCTATCACAGCTTCACTGCGTCGCCTTGGGTTCATCCCAGTCGTTGTACGTCCTTTTCCAGGATCAATTGACTTTGATGTGTACGTGTGCGATAGCGACAAAATGGTTCTAGTTGCATCCATTGTTCTCAGCGGAAAGTATTTTAAGAACGCAAAATTCCACCTATACTACCGAATTGCCGGTAAATACAATTTACATCTACAAAATTGAAGTGCCAAAGAATACCGTAACATAATGCTTTCTTTTTGTTCTCTAGAACTGGTATATAAACAGAATAAGAGAGCTGTATCTATCGTCTCGCCAAAAGTGTTGGTGGTTTGTAACGACTTGGAACTGGGCAAATGCAAATGCGGCAAGTTTGACAATCATGCATTTCCTGACTTTCCAATGTGGCAAGTACATCAGTTACAAAATGAGCAACACACTGTAAGTCTTATTTGGTAGTAATACCTAAAATTTAATAAATTTTGGTTTAGAAATTGGACGGTAGTTGTAATTTTGGCTTATATTCTGTTTTTAGAAAGCTGCAGTGACAGTAAAGTTTACAAATTCTGGGTTTGCGGTATATTCCGTAGATGGAAAAAAGTTTGCATCTGAACGAAAGCATAAAGAAATACGCAAGGATGTTCTAATGGACGCTATGAACTATTACCAACAAGTTGTTGAGTCCGCGTCTTTAAGCCCTTTTGTTTACTGTTCCGATCACGTTTTAAATGGAAACGAACCACAAAAGGAAAGGCAATTAGTCGAAGGAGTAAATTCTGGGTTAACCTGCAATGAAGAAAATTGCATTCGTACACCAGAAACTATGTACTTTCAGAAAAAGTAATACTTGTCGAATACCCGGTGCCGTTAAAATTTATCCTTTAGTTAGGTTGTAGAATTAGAAATAATACGTATGCATTATTTTTTCCTTTGACCAGACCACGGTTGCAGTTCCGTAGATATTCTTCTCTGCCCCTAAGTCAAGACGAAAGCTTATGTAGTTCCTCTTAATTGTTATGGTTTTTATTAGCTATTTACTTATAACTGACTCCTTTCTCAATATAACTGACTAATGTTCACTTTTAGGCTTAGATTTTCATGGCAGGTTTCTAGAGGCAGCGCAAAAAAGATGTTTGCATCTTATTACAAAAAGACGAGTCAGATTTGGAATACCTAAAATTGTTGAAGACGAGCTAAAGAAAAGCATAGTTGAAAACGGAGCATATTTTGGAGATGGATATATTATTTCTGTGGATGTTTTGAAAGATTTGTTCATGTTATTTGATGTCAACACTGGTAAAACCTTTTATATTTGCAATTTTATCGGATGTTTCAGAGTCGTATTCCAATCATCAAAAAGTTGTTTCAAGTGTACTATAAACCGATACTGAATTTAATTTGTAAATCTGTCATACAATACTTAAGTAAATCAATAAAAACGAGAATAAAACAGAAGCTCACATTTTCACTCACTCACACTAATTCTTGAAGCAAACAATTCAGGTCCTATTTTTTTGGTTGTGGGACCCCAGTGGCTAATGTCCTAGTATACTGCTATGAATACATGCATATTATAAACTATGCATTTATTAGTTTTACTTACACTTGACAAATGAGAGATTGTTAGTTACTTAAACAATTATAACAATGCGCATAATTAATTTACATTTTTCATATCGCTTAGGGAAAAGACTAATCCATTTTCATATTTAACGTTCAAAAGTGCTGATACATTACTCAAAATTCAGGGAAAATTATTCATTACATGCATGCATGTCACGAGTCATAGATTTCTCTCTCTTTGCCCCAAAAGTGCGCACGCGAAAACTTTGTTTTGCTTCTTCAACATCTAACATCTGCACTGCAGATTCTGCAGTTCATCTAGTTTCCTTGCTCTGTAGGACTTTGGATTTGAATTAATTAATTGATTAATTTTGTATTTAGGTGATTGTAAAAATGAGCCGTGCCACAGAAGGAAGAAAAGCGGTTTGGGCTCGACCCAAGGAATGTCACTCGTACGCCAAAACGATTCGGGAGTTACAGCTACTTCCAAGGGCTGCCATCAAGTTGACAGATCCAGAGGACCCTTCCAAATCCTACATTTACGGACTGAATAGTGCCAAGCGCATGCTTACAGTTAGCTTTGAGGACGGGAGTGGAGAAATTGGTGTCTGCCCGTATCCGGGTTCGTGCATTTCTTATTGACATTTCCATAACAGTTTGTGTAATAGACATGATAAATGTCCAACCTGTTTTATTTATCACAGGTTGCAGGCTTTTTGGAGGGAATGGTGCTGTATGTAAGCACTATTACTTGGAGAAGCGACAATGGGAAATAATGCGAGATGACAACAGCTTTGGATACAAGAACGCCATTATTAAAGACTGCGGAGTAACTGAAAGTGGTAAGTGGCATTTCTAAAATAGGCACCGGGTATTGTTATATTTGTTCTTTAATTAAATGTTTGTTTATTCTAGGAATAAAGTTGCTGCTTAACAGGATAGAAAAGGAGAGAAAGATTGATCCTTGTCGCCAAACCGACGAGGGTCACGAATCGCTGATTAAAAGCGTTGGACGGGAGGTTTACGTGGATGCGTTTCTAAACGTCATGGTTACTCAGGCTGATGTCCATTCCAAATCTTTAAAGGTCGAGGATTTGGATATTGGTTTCACATTTCACACCTGCGCAAAGTCAGGTAAGAACGTGCATTATTTTAATTTCAATTTCCATACAAATTGTTACTGTATAATTGAATTTTCAATTAACTCATAGGGTGTGACAAGCCAGCAGGACTGTCCTTTTGCCGTCAGTGGTATTGCGTTAGACACTATCCCCAAAACACTAAAGCCAATGCAAACTACACAAAGACTGCAAAAACCGAAGCTTTCAGTATGATTGAACGTCTCAATGTCAAGAGGGAAAAGAATTTCATCTTCAAGCATTTGTACAAACTGGGAAAGAATGGATATTACTACGCGAACTCTAAGGCAAATATAACATTGACTGTTCGGCCAACTCTCCAATTTGTAATGAGAAGTTTGAGAGGGGTAAGTTGCTTTGCACTATTTACAATAAACGCATTTGTGACATATTTCTGCAAATTATATGTTCTTTTGATTCGTTAATCAGTCTGGGAACCGATCCTTCCTGTGCACTCACCCGGATTGTACAAAGCAAGCAAGCTTGCAAAAGTTTGTTAAAACTTTGGCCAAGAAAGACAGACGTCAAACGATGTGTGAGGATAGGCACATGAACATGAGGCCTGGAAGCAAAGGGTACTTTGCTATCGAGGATTTTGCAGCTCTTGGTATTGTTTATGGATGTGAGGAAGTCCAACAAGCCACCTTCAACAAGGTCTTTGTTGGAAAGCTACCCGGATTTACGGATGATGAGGAAAGTTGAAGCACCTATGAATTAGCAGTTTCTACTCTAAATAGTCCTAGTTTCAGATTTGTGGATTTTTACGAATGTATGTATTAATCAACGCGCTGTCTTGAAGTTAAAGATACTTTCTGTAAATGTATGGATGTGTTTTAATAATTCATCATTTCGAGTACAAGCATTTTACAGGCAATACAATTTATTTTTTTTTGTAAAACCGTACATCATTGTTCTGTATTATAAATGGAATAATAAAACCGAGAATTATTTTACAAACACTTGGCGCATAAGCCTGGACCCGCAAAGTTGTTCTGACGAGATCCGGAGCAGTCAGTTAGGCAGTCTGTAAAAAGAACAGTCGCATTTTATCTGATCATTTTGTAATGTTGCATTGAAACAAAGTTATACGTACATGCAGATTTACAAACTATCCTTTCCATGAACGTTAAACAGTTTCCTCTCTTCTTAAGTTCACACGGTTTCCCAAATGCGCAATACCCGGTGCCTATTTCTCCTTTCTCAATTTCCTTCCAGAAAACACCCCACTTTTGTACTGACCGTTCAAGTCCGAATCCTAGTTTTTGCATCATTTTTGCAACTGCCAGAATGGCAGCATGTCGCTCACCTACAGTACAATACCAATATTTTTTTAATAATAACAATTTCATTAATCATTTTTCATAAACTTCATAAACGCATGATTATCTTTAACAAAATTAGTGACCTGCTTTCTCCGTTTTGCAGTGCTCTGCTTTCATGCATACCATGCCAAATTTGCTGCACCGAATTGCAAGACCGTGACATCTAAGAAAGCGGCACACATTAATCCTTTCACCATTATCTAGTAGAACGTACATACATAAATTGTCTGGTTCAGCACAAAGCCAGCCTTTGATGTCGCTTAGATATTCTGGCTCGTCCAATAGAGACGCCTGAAAAAGTGCATACTCCCAATCCTTGTCCCAGGAGTTCAGAACAAGCCGATTTATCTTCTGAAATCGTTTCCGCTTTGTCGACGAAATTAGTTTGGAAATCCCTATAAAAATTGAATCCCAAGATTTTAGGTAAACCTAACAACTATTTGGAAGTAGAGCTACCACGTTGACTTACATCTATTCATTTCTGCTGATTCACTCGTCGTTTTCTGTGCATCATCATCCGAGGAATCAGTTAGGGCGCTCATAATGGAGGATCCCGTGAAGCAACTTGCAAAATATTCTGTGTACGACCCACTAGTCGACAATTTTAAACCTGTAACGGATGACGCTGAGGTAAGGAAAAGTTGTTAAAATATTACAGCACTGTCAGTAATTTAAGTTTGTACGAATATCTTATGTTTATGGCATACTAGAAGACACGACTTCGACAACTCCTCTGGCGCTACACTGAAGAAAATCATATAAAGTTTCACTCGCAGTTATGGGATCGACTTGGCAGAGCTAATAACAAAATATTTCTGAGTAAATATTTGGCACCGGAAGCGGGCCCAAAAAAGTCCAGAGCTAACAAACTAACTTCTACCAGGGAAATTATTGTTCTAATGTTTTCTTGGGAACGCGCACAGCTTTTAATCCTCAACTTTACCACCAAAGAGCTACTAGGAGTCTGTTGGTTCGGAAATTGCGAGTCATTTGGAAATGGAAACCAATATTTGGTTTGCTTTAGCCACTTTGAAGTGTACAGAGAACAACTTCGTAGCGTGTCCACAATAAAAAAGCTTTCGGCACCACCCTCATTGAAAGCCGTTTTGAATGAAGTTGTTACACAAGAGACTTGGGCGACAAAAGGTATGTAATTGAAAACTCCTGATAAATTTGGAATAGGGAGAACACATTAATTAAAACTCAGTTTTTCATTTGTATAGATACGTTTATTTCGAAAGGGATTGAAACTGCATTCATATGCATGGTGCGTGTGTTTAATTTATGGACTCGGCACGAAACACTCTGCACGATTCACAGTTGGACTCCGGAATTAACAAACAGATGCAAGCAACATCTTCAGGAAAACGATGTTTTCGAACATGACGGATTCGCACTAACCCACGGCTGGGAAGATGATTTCTTTCTTTTCCGTCAGCTAAAAGATGCTGACTGGTCTATGAAGTGCAAGAACCCAACTTGCTTTCACCCGGCAGTTGATATCCTTGGCTTTTGTAAATGGCATCGCCAAACAACAGACACTAAGAAGACAGTTATTTCTGTTGTTTTGCAACTAGCAGGAATTGATTCGTTAAAGAAAATGAATTCTGAGGCAATAGAAAGACTAAAACAGCAGCTTTCAAGGAAACATAGATGTGCAGAAATAGGCACCGGGTATTCAATCGATATGAATGAGTACAACCAGGTTGTCATTACTGACGAAACAAACAATGTGAAGATTCTTTGTGATAACTACGGTAAAATTAATTGATATTAGAAGCTAATTTCATAAAGTTACACAGTGTGCATTTTGCAATTGCTAAATATCTTTTCATTTAATTTGATTGCAGAGAAAGGATGCGGAACCCTGTATGATCCTACATGTAAATCATGTCCAAACTGCTCCATCATGTACTTTTATAGTACTAAATTGTTCTACTACCCGGAACGAGACGTGTTTGTGCGACTTAATACTAGGTTGAAGCAAAATGACGATTTGTTTGCTAAAGAGAAATACTCAGTGTGGGATCTGAGGCTGAAGGTTAGCGAACACGAAAAGCTGATAGAACTGATGAACCTGCATGAAAATGTTCTGGAACCAGAGGCAGTTTCTTGGGGAGCAGCGTACATCCTGTATTCACGAGTTGAAGGAGACCTACTTGGGATTGAAACTGTAAAGTTTCTAAATATAACCGCCCCGTTTGGACCCTATACAATCCGTTGCTTCCTTGCTCTGCTCAAGTCAGCGGGGCTAAAGTTACGTATTGTTTCTGAATATACGCCGACGCACTGGTTTCCGGAAAACTCATTTGAACTTACTTTCCCTTCGGAAATTTCTACACTTATTCCTGTGACCTATGACGGTCGAAACACTGAAAACTGGAAGACGTATAATGGGCTAATGGGAGCATCAAGGTACCGAACAAAGCATCATAAAGCTGCCCCACATCACGATCCCGAAATATTAGAGAAAACAGGTACGAGAGACTGCACCAGATATGCACAGTTGCTAGATCCGGTGAAAGGGAGAGAACACGTTCAGGATAGAATAAGCTCAAAGTGGAACAGTGGAGGTGACACGGAAATGGAAACTGTGCGAATCTTTACTTGCATGTTTGGAGAGCAGTTATTGAAAGAAAGAGTCAGGCAAACAAACAGAAATATTAGTTGCTGCACTTTTACAATGCATCGCTTTGTACAGGACATTCAGCGGAGTCTATTTCATGAGTACGGTCGAACATTTGTTATCGACAACTTGAACTTTAAACCTATAATCTTTAGTCACGCAAGCCTTATTCATAAGAAGAGTTAAGAACAAACCAGGTATTTTCACATGCAACACATGTATTTCTTTATTTATTCTTATAACAATAACATGTTTCTGTAAACCAGTGTAAATATTTTTCTGTAATAAAACCTTCCTCAAGAAAGTTTGAGCATACAAGATTTTTTAGACACAATTAAGTCGTCATTACAAACTTCACAAAAACTCTTGCGTCCAGTATAAAGCAGCTTAGAAAAAGCCAAATCGTCGTTTGGTTGTTTGGCACAGTCAGAACATACAAGACAAATGGAAACATGGTGTTCCTTCTCTGCTTCCCTTAAAAGATTTAAAATTAGCGTGTGTAGGTCTGCCTTTTTCGTTAATGAAGAATGTTTCTCATATTCCACTCCTCCAAAGCAAACTTGAAGAGCAAAAATATTGCCTGAATGCGACAACCGTCCAATATAATCAGTTGCATGGCTCCCACAATTTTCGGTAAACGGATGTTTCGTGACTACTATAGGTTCCGGTTTTCCATCATATACAAGAGATTTACAAATCTGGCATCCTTTTAGGTTTTTGGCACAAGGTGTCAACAGAATAATTGGAAACCCTGTATTCGGGTCCATACAGTACGGCAAGAGATCTGTTGGGCATAAATTAGAGTTATATAGCTTATATTACATTTAGATAGTACTACTGATTTAGAAATTTGTATATTTAGTACCTAGCAAAGTAGAGTATACAAAGAATCGAGTACGTGTGACAGTGGCTATCAGAACTGGGCTAGATTTGTTTGCTCTTTTTATGCCATACAAAGAAATATTTGTAGAATCTGCTTCAGTCTGACCAACAATTGGATGAAGATTAAGCTTCTCAAAAACAGAAGCAACAGTTTTCCATAAGTACTCCATTTCCTCAGAATGCAAGAGAAATCCAGCTAAAATGTACTTTCGACTGTAGTAGCTGACATCCGCAAATACTCCAACAGCTTCTTCGCTTGCCAACTTTGTTTCTTCTTTTTCCATTTTATGATTGATTATGGAGACGGGGTCTGTCTGTACCAAACATCCTTGAGACATTTCATGAAAAAGAAATAGGATCCGGGTATTGAGCCGAAGCCGAATATAGTTAGGAATGTGTTCATGTGTCCAAAATCGACCAGGAGGACGGATTGGGGCGAGTTGAGATGCATTTTTTAATTGTTCCAAACTATGATGCTGTTGATTGTCCGAACCTTTACGTTCCAATACCCGACGAAGTTGAAGTGGAGAGTAAATTCTAGAAGTTTGGTGAATTCCAGTGGCACAACAACGAGACTTTCCGTCCCAAACCACTGTAAAGATGGCATCATGTCTTGTTTCCCATGCGACATACTCGTTCTCGACCCTAATGCAACAATAAGTATAAGTTAATAAATAATATGATAATATAATATACAATAATATTAATATAAAGGCTACTCACATTCCTCCAAGAGTGGTTATAACTTCAGACAGGAACAGCTTTTCGTTTTCATTGTCAATAAAGAGTAAAAAGGGAGGGAATGTGGAGAGTTGATTCATTATATCGCTGGCAGGAATGACCAGCGGAACGTGCCAATGTTTGCATTTTGTATGCGCTGTTAGATCCCCATCATACTCATACAGGCAGAACCTTGTCCTTGCTCTCGGTTTTCTTGAACTGATAACCGATCGTGTTATCACTGCGTCGGCATCATTTACACAACTCACAATTTTTGCATGCAAGTTAGCCAACAGTTGCTCCAACTTTTCCTGTTCAGGAGAATCCAGATAAAATCTAAAATCCACAATTGTGAACTGAGTGTAAAACTCAGGAAGCAATGGAATACGACGAATAAATGGCACTGGAGAAATCACTGCATTCTTTTTAATGCATTGCACTAGAAAGTTTTTGTGAACAACAGCCGTGTCTTTTGCTCGCATATCATGAATGATTTGGGAAGACAAGTCCCTCACACACTCGTCCACTATTCCAATTGTGTCCCTTTCCAGAACATCCGTGCTGAACTGTGCTCCATTAAGATTTAACTCCAAATTCTCTTCAGGATTGCATAACCAGAAGAAACGGGTTCCTTCAAAGAGGTCAGCCTCCTCACGTGCTGGATACAGAGAGTCATCCTTAGCATACCGTGTTTTTTTAGGCTTGACATTGGGCTCTTCCTTGTCGCTCTCTTGAAAGAAGGGATGACCAAGCTTGGCAAGCCAAACGCTTGTCTTGACTTTATCCTTAGACACAGTGGACCAGAGTTTGAGCAGGCTGAGAGAAACCGGATGTTCATACTGGATAACAATCATGTCAGGCGTTTCAGAACATGCGTATGCTGAAGAGACAAGCGCTCCACATTCCTCCAAAGCCAAACCAACCGTTTTCAAGTTTCCAGCTAGGGCAATATGAAGTCCATTGCACTGGTTGCTGAATAAGGATTTGCCATTCCAGAAAAAATTGTTTTGAGAACGGGATAAAAGGGACTCAACAACTTGCATTGAAAAAATCCTGACAAAAGCACGGGAAACTGATTTTTAAGAAAGAACACAATACCCGGTGCCTATTTTTTATTTTTCATATAACACGCATTTTAATAGCATTTGAGCCGTAATACTTTACCTAATGTCCAATTGCGCCGATAATGGTACTGTAGACATGGAACGTCTGAATTCATTCCATAAATTCCCAGCAACAACAGTTATGATGCAACGGTTTTTTTCGATCCCGCTTGCCTTGACATGCTTCCAAAATGCCTCCAGTGAAGGACATATCTTGCATTGAATGTCTCCCTCCAGTAGCTATTAAACAATTTTAAATGATTTCAATCCTATCACTCCCATCATTATCGATGAACTCAAAGGGTCTTACCGTCAGAAAATTCCTGCGTGATGCACTATCCGACACAACAATCAACTTTTCGTCAACACTCTTTTGAATAAGCTCAATAAACGTGGCACTAGATATAAACTTGCCAGCTTGGACAGGTGAGCAACTAATTGCCATTTTGAAATACTAATGCTTGTCAAAAGGAATGTTGCTGTCCAAACGAAACAGAACGATCACTATCGGTCAATCAGTTTGATTTAATAAGAAGCGTTATAATACTTTCATGACTTGAAATGATACATCAAATGTTACAAATGTCCAATTTGACCAAAAACATCACCTGATTAACCGTTATGGGAAACCTATTTGGTATAAAGGCATAGAGTTTGTGAAAATGCGCGAAATAAATATGTAACGGTCATTCGTTGATCCAGTAGACTGGCTTCTAGCGCATCATATGGTCAGTCTTGCTTTCTCGGATTAATCCATCGCCAGATTTTTTTTCAAAACATGTCATTACTTACCAGAACTCAGTCGGAGGATTACTGGAAAAAGATTGGTAATTAAACCTACTTGCAACTGGCTAATAATTCAGGTAAAATTCTTTGAATTATTAGTCCCATTAATTTATTACAGAAACTATTCGCAGTTGGGGGAACGAGCTGTTTGCAACGTTGGGAATAACGAGCGTAGAGCTGTGTCATAAAAAGTTAGGGCAATCCATTGACAAATATCCAGATTTAACTGTAATTTTGATTGATGAAACCATACCTGGTGTTGGCTATAAAAGTTTAGAGCTCCCCATTATCCTCTCAAATGGCACGACGACGGGATAGCTTCAGGATTGAGGATTTTCCTCAAAAGTTTATAAACTTTTTTGATCCAGGATATCAACAGGAGATGGGTACGTAGTAATGAAGTAGATAATAATTGCTTACCGATTACCGTGAGTTTTGTTGTTTGTTTTTATTTTAGTGGAATTGAGGGAAAAGTCAAGAAGGGCGATTGATATGGCGCAGGACCGGCTTATGAAGTTGGTAAAAGGAGAGGTAAGGGAAGTAGTACTTGGAGAACTCAAGTTCTTTGTTGATGGATCCCTAAATGGAGAGGACCTAAAAACGGGACTAATCGTACTCGTCTGCGTAACGAAAGGTAAATCGCACTTGATAACCACTTATTCGTATAGTTTGCTGATTCTCCATAATTCTGTGGTTCATTAATTCATAGGTTGTGAACATCCACCATTTGAAGGTGGCCTTAAGTGTCACGTCTGCGAGGGTGTCGAATTAGAAGAGGATCGTACCCCAGAGCCTTCAGGGGACGAGGTTGAGTACCCGGAGAAAGTTGCGGCTGGGAAAAAAAAGCCTGTCGATGGTGTCTCGTTTAAGAAACCGAAAATCATTGCCAACCCTGGGAACGACACTCGTGTGATTCCAAGCCATAATCCAATTCCGAGTACATCTACAGGAGCTTTTACCATCAAAGTTCCAACTACCCGTAAGCCGAGGTCATCTTCTTATGACTCTGACTTTGTCGATGAAAATTCCCCACCCAAGAAAGGCAACGCGTAAGCCTTTTACATTTTCATAGCAATCATGAATTTTAACCAGCATATTGGAAACATGATGGTCAATCAAATATAATTTTAGAAGCAATCCGATTGTACTCAACAGTGACCAGTCCGACGAAGATGACCCGTTCGTGTTCCCCAGCGATGCTGCTAAGCCAAATGAGCGCAGAATGTCTAAACTTGGAAATAGGGACGGCGACGGAATGGGCATGTTAACTGGTGCCAAGAAAACGAGCAGTGTAGAAGCGGCAACGGTGATGGAAACTGGTGAAATGGAAGTCGAAGTGGTACTGGAAAACAACTCCAAAAAACGGACGGATTCGGGTGCATCAGCGGAAACCTATGAAATGGATGTTCAGGAAGAAGAGACCAATGCTGAAGCCGCTGAAATTACAGAAGTCGCGCATCGTCAGACGTCTTCCGGTAAAATTAAAGTGTCTCGTGAAGTGAAGCATGTGGCCAAAGCTCTGGCTGAACGAAGAAGCTTCCCATTTTGATTTGTCTAAACAAATTTACAGTGTATTAACTATGACCACTACAGAGTATTAAGTCAGGGTAAATGGTGGAAAAGATCATTTATGTACTTGCCTTTTTTGGTTTTTGAGATAAAATAAAATGAATGGTGCATTAAAATGTATGTCAAGTGCATTTACAATATTTTGCAATACCCGATGCCTATTTTTGATTTCGATTTTTTCTTCATACTCACAAAATACAAATAATAAAATGAAATAATCTATAACTAATTATTACTCCAGTGTATATGGAAGTAGTTGCTCTAAAAAAGTTTTACACTATTGCATTAACTTAGTGCATTACCCTGCCATTAAAGATTGAACATGTTTTTTCATATAAATCATTTATAAATGGGAACAACTTCCAAGTAACTACGGTAGATTCATTATCGGTAGATTCATTATCGGTAGATTAGTGAAATGGCCGTAGCCAATTTTTGCATATCACCGTTTCTTTAGTTTATTTTCTTGGTTCAGTATTTATGCAAATCCGAGAGCTATGCTCTACTTGCACGCCAATACAAAAAAAGTTTTTTTTAAAAGGAGATGAATATGCTGCTTGCTGCTCACACACTCCAGATGCTTCCTCTCTCCAGTGCTTTCATGAGAAGGCCTACGCTCCGATTGAGCTCAGTTCACCAGAAAAACTAAATACGCTTTTAATGTGCATTTTTTAATTCTTGAAAAAGTGATTTGTTAAAATCTGGAGGTGGTGTAAGCTACAGAAAAGGTTTTTTTTATAACTAGAGATTTCTTAATTACTGTAAAGTGACAGCATGCCTTTAATTGAGGGTCATCCTACGATCCGTTTGGAGAAAGGGCAGTTGGGGAATATCCCAGATATGGCCAGTTTTCACCACACCGAACTATCAAAGTTCGGGATGTTATCATTTAAGGCGGATCCGGAAGAGATGATAACGGAGGAAGAGCTTGGACTGAACATTGTCCTTGACGCAGAAAATAAACAGCAAGTTCCATTTGGTGTGCAGAAGAAGAAGCCAGTTCTTTCTTTGACTATATTCTCAATCAAACAAATAATGCCGTTTTTTTATGAAATCTTATCCCGTCCGGAGCAAGCAGCTGAACACAAAAACATTCGCAAGGCGAAGAGGATCAAATTAAGGGACGCTTTCCAAGCAGAGTTTGACAAGTATAAAATGTAAGAATTATTGAGTAAGACTAGTTAGACTTGTAACCTTACTCGTTTACTTTTTTGCAAACCTAATTTGTTTTTGAATGTTTTCAGGGATGGATTCATTGACAAAGAGGATCTGAAGGCTGACGCTCTAAGATTTTTTGATTTTATGCTTGGAAAGTTTCGCGATCTTAGGACTGGACGAGCGCTAGAGTTGAAGTACCTGATACTTGCTCAGGCAATAGAATTGCAGAATATGGTAAAAAGGATGGGATACAACCCGCATGAGATAAAGAATGATCTGTTGAAAGAGGTTTTCGGGGAAATGGACGGCATCACGTCAGCTTACACTTACATTGCCCTCAACGCATCTCCGTTCGTAGCACACGGAGAAGACTGTAAGCTTTCCAATGCCATGAATGTCATGTTAAGCAAGGAGGGTTGTAAGGTAAGAGATTTGGACACACAACACATTTATGTAACCAAATGAATTTGAAGACACTTTTTAAAAACTATTTAATGATTTCCTTTCAGATATGGCTTACTGTGATGCCTGAAGATAACCAAAAGCTGTTTCAGTCAACCTTTGAGTACTTCAAGTTGCATAAAATGCTAAACTTGCTGCCAGATCGTGATGGAAATCCATATCAGCATAAAACGGTAAGCGTTTAATTATATTATGCCAGGTTAGAGGTTATTTAATGGTTATTTTATTCAGGTTATTTTATTTAGGTCATTTTATTATTATGTCTTTTACAGTTCTTTGTAGATAGACGTTTATTAGATGATTGGAACGTGAGGTACTCAATTTTTGCCCAAGTTCACGCAGAAATAGTCGTAGTTTCAAGCGCCGCCATCCATATGGGCCTCAATTTTGGTTACTCTAATGTCGCCAGTTCGATAAATTTTCTAAGCCTGGATTATTTTCGTAATTTCAATCGAATACCATATAATTGGCAATGCGTATGTGATGAGATCGAGGACGGTGGAGTCAGTTTGTCAAAGGAAAAATGTGCAAAGTTGCTAGAGGCCTACGCGGAAAGGGAGCGTGGATTGGACATTTTAAGGAGGGAGTGGATGCGCGATAGGAATGATTCCAAAGTTAGGGATCTGGTCATGGGAGTCCACCAAAAGTCAGGGGATTTACTGTTGAAGAATGATGCAGTTCAAGAGTTGAAATCCAGGTAAAGAATAACAAGATTGACTGCTTAATATGTATAAAAAATAATAGGCACCGGGTAACATTAGATTCCTTCTTAAAACTTATCTTTTTCTTTCATTATCATTTATCAGAGCCCTTAAAAGAATGCAATACATTGATGAGTTGGTGAAGACGTTTAGAGATATGCCTGTCGAGAAAATTCTGCCTTCATTTTATCAAATCGTATGTTCCAAGGATGAAAAGAATGACCACACGTTTTTAGAGGCGCTTGGAGATTTGGCACTTGAACTTGCTTCTGAGGTATGTATATTCACTTCAATTTATATAAAATAATATAACCATCTACAATTTCTAATGTTTTGATTGTCTGTGTTTACAGATCCCTTGCAGAGTCGACGCATGGCAACTTGTTGACTTTTTCTTAAAGTATCGCTTGGATTACGGGAGTTCAAAACTGCTGCAGTTTTTGACTGGCCAGTTTACTTTGCCGGATCGACAAATGATCTCATTCATCCAAGCAAGTGCCAGATGTGGAAGGTGGGAGGCTTTGTTACCCTTCTGGATTCAGTCAAATGAGACTGTAAAGTCAACAGTTCTTGAATTTGTCGCGAGGAACCCTGATGCATATGGGCCGTTATTTGTAAAAATGTGTCTGGAAGGTGGTCGTACGGAGCTGCTTCTGAATGGAAGCAAGAAGATAACATTGCAAAAGGATTCAATTCTTTATTCGCTTAACTGCCTTGCAAAAGATGTAATTTCGTACTTTTATAAAACCCGATTCCTATTTTCAAATTTTTGAGTTTAATATAAATTTGCTTGTTAATATATTTTAGTTAAAAGAGACCTGGAAGCCAGTTATTGAGAAACTCTTTAAAGAGTATTCTCTTGGGGAAGAAGCGAAAAAAGAAATCCTAAGACAGGATCCAGGCTATGAGTCCCTTGCAGTCTCAGCAAAGGACTTTCGGTATGTATTGCAACCGGCCCCTAAAAAGTCAAAAAGCCACGGAATTAAGAATGAGCACACGTGCCTGTGCAAGCAGACTTTCCGCTCAAAATTTAAGCTGGAAAGACACATTAGAGAAAAAGCTGTCGAGGAAAAAGAAAAATTTAAGTGTAAGGAGCCAGGGTGCAAAGCAACGTTTAAAAGAGACACGGATTACAGGTCGCATTTGAAGAGGGTGCATTTTGAGAACAAAAAACTTCTGACCTGCCCGAACTGTATGTTTGCAACATCGTATCCGGGAAATCTAACCAGGCATTTGGAGTAAGCAAAGCTAATTTTTAATAAACATATCTCCATTAAAACTTTATAATTGCTTTTAAAAATCTAATTATACTTAATTGTTTTCAGGAATGAACAGTGCAACAAGCCAAAAGGCAGGCCTAAAAAGGATCAGTCTTCCTAGATGAATGATGATTAAATGAGCTTAATGATGAACTTCATACATTAATTAAAAACCAGGATTAAATTGTCATTTAGTATATTATCAAAAACATGCAAGGAAAGTATGTTTAATCATTAGATCAAAGTTATTTTTATGAAATGGAACAGTAGAGAATAGATAAGATGTTCATATATTATATACTATTCAGACTATTTGTTATGTCATATGGTAAATTGTTCTATTCATATGAAATTGGTTGAGTGTTTTGCGTTAATTTACACTAATTGTGTGAGTATGAAGGTGTGTCTCTAAATCGCTGTATATAGGTATTACTCCTTGTTAACTGGCAACTTGTGTAAAGCTGGCTAATAAAATGAAACTATGCTCAAATAACAATTGTAGTAAAGAACAATGAGGCAGTGAATGCATATTCATAATATGTTGCATGTTAACAATACCCGATGCCTATTTTCAAATTTCATTCCTGCTTGAGAATTTGACTTTCAAACACTTAACAATTCATGTAGCATTGCATTCTTGAACTATATTGAACCAAATAGCACAGCATGTGCTATGTGCATATGATATGATGAAGAAGAATACTATTAAAACATTTGTATAAAAATTAGACAAGTCAACATCCTGACAAGTCGTATGCTCTTTAGCAGATCATTTCTAGCAAATCAGTTCTAGCAGTTCATTTCTAGCAGATCTTTAATCATTTTTCATAATAATCTTAATTGAGACTCATCATGCAAAAATATTTACAATGTGTGCACTTGAATTCATAATCGCAAATCATCAAAACAAGCATTTGCACTATTTACTGAATGTATTATACTATAATCAATAGGATTGTGCTAAAGAACGAGGTTTAAGAAACCAATGTATTTGATGGCCACCGAAACAATTTTGCTATGTAACTTTGTTGTTTGTTGTGCTTAACAATCCGTAATACCTTACATTGAGTGCATCTTGGCAAAATAAATCTAAGCATGCTATTCAACGCAAGCCTTTTGTGCCCATAGAAAGCATATTTTTACCGCGCAGAATTGTTTTTAAAGTTGACCGTTCTAGTTTCTGTTGGCGTTCATGCAAAGCTGTTCCAAACCAGCCGTTTGCGTTTCTAGCGTACAAACACATTCCAGACATTTTCATAGAGCTTGGTGTTTGATTAGTTATGCCAACTGTTCAATCATTAAGTTTTGATTAATTATTTCAAAAATAGTGTGTTTTTGTAGCAGAATGTACGCAGAGGCGTCCACATCCAAGGCCGCTGGCTGTTCCAGGGTTAAAGCCAAAACCGTGGCGGAATTAGAGGCGGTCGGTGACCCGGGTTCCACTCCACAGGAAAGTGCTGAAAATGTGGAGCCAGAGAACGCCTTGATTGATACACTTAAAGTAATTTAAAAATTCGTGAAACATGAGTAGTGGTTGTTGTGGTGAACGAATTTGAAGAAATATTTTAATTCATTCCTTAGGGGAACGGAATTACCGATGATGACTTAAGTAGATTGAAGAAAGCGGGTTATTATACGGTAAAAATGGTTGCTCAAGCTCATCCTAAGAAGCTAAAAGTGATTCATGGATTATCGGAGGCAAAAGCGGAAAAGATACACGTAAGCAGTGATTTGCGAAATTTATTTGTGATACCTAATAAGTAATCAAATGAACTAATAAGTAATCAAATTAACCAGTCATGTTTTTATGTAATTTGCATAGAAAGCCGCAATTGCTCTTACTCCAATGGGATTTTCAGTTGCCAGCATGGAAATCTCTAAGCGAGAGAAAGTACGGCGGCTTGGCACCGGATCTAAATCATTAGACGAAATTCTTGGAGGAGGATTGGAATGTGGTTCATTGTTTGAGGTGTACGGAGAGGCTCGTGCCGGTATCTAGCAGATAACTACAATTCATAATGCTAATCATTGAAATTATACATAATACCCGGTGCTTATTTTGATTTTGTTTAATCCTTAGGGAAGAGCCAGCTCATTCATCAATTGCTAGTCAACTCATTGCTTCCAATCGACAAAGGTGGTCTTAACGCTAAAAGTATGATTCTCGACACGAACAATACTTTTCGTCCTGAAAGGATTGTCGCAATGGCAACACACTTGAGGTTGGACGTTGATATGGCTTTGGAGAATGTTGTTTATCAACGGGTGTACAACACGGATCATTTGCTTGCATCTCTAAATGATGCTGCGGCACTGCTTTCGGAAGGAGGGTAAGTTGGCAAAACAGGTTAGCATACTTTCCAATAGTGTCAGAATAATTATAAAATATTTTGATGCAATAGATTCGGATTACTTGCTGTTGACTGTGCAACCGCACTCTACCGGGTTGAGTATGTTGGCAGAGGTGAACTATCCGAAAGACAGGGGCATCTTGGGCAATTCCTCCGCAAATTGTCAAGCATTGCAACTCAGGTATATGCAAAAATGGTCTTTATAACGCAATCCATTGTGCAATTGTTACAAATATCGGGATTATTATTTGTTTTTTAGTTTAACGTGTGTGTTGTAGTTACAAACGAAGTAACAGCCGTCGTTGACGGAATGACCTTTGGAGAAACAAAGAAAGCAATTGGAGGCTATGTCCTAAGCCACATGACTAAGACTCGTGTCATGCTTAAAAAAGGATCCGGAGAGAAGCGCGTCTGTTCACTGATAAATTCTCCACACCTCCCATCCAAAGACTGCGTATTTGGAATTTACGCACACGGAATTGGCGACTTGGAGTGAGACAAGATAATCATCGTGCTGGATTTTTGACATAGGTCGGAGTTTTTTATATTCCCCTTATTCTATATTATATTAGTCATTCACAAATATTTTCTCGTAATCCGCAGTTTTAAACGACTCATGTACCGTACGTAATTTGATTTACTTCTTTTTGGCAATTTTGTAATTTTTAGTCTGACTAGTGATGTAAGATCAATGAATTTGTTTAAATATTATTTTGGGAGAGCTACATGAGGTAAATATTTGATTAAATATTAAATACAAGCAATATAGTTGAAAACATTAAAATAGGCACCGGGTATATTTAGTATAGTAAGTATAGTTTACATTGGGAAAGTTCTTGTTTGGTTGTTCAGAGTAATGCCCGGATCTCATTTTTACGTACATGCAATGTCGTAATCCATTTGGATTGACACGTTTTAACAATGGATTTTTTGCTAAACGGATCGCAGTAACAAAGAACCAAGTAATGATCTCATAAATATTATAATGTATATGGTAAACCAATTAAAGGACCTTCTACAGGCTTATGACCAAATTTCATATAAATGACTAAGCCATATGAACTTCTACTTGTGTACGTTAGGGTATTCAACAGTGGAATGTGCTAGTGCATTTTCATAAAACACATTAGCGGCTCTATAGTGCACATCTGTGAAAGAGTTATAGGTTAAAAATGATTTCGAATAACGTTTTAGCATCTAACTTTGTGCTTGAACACAATCATAACGTATGCTACCTATATGGTTTAAGCAGCCGTTTAGGTTTCACCTGGCATATAACGACGGCCAATTAACTACTACTTGTGTTTACTCAAAATTATAAGCAATTTTAATAATTAATTACTTGTTTAACAAGTTGATTTTAGAGTTGTTATCAAGCAATGGTACAAGATAGCGTCAAAACTCGAGGGAATTTTTGGTATGACATTCAGAAACATAGTAGTGAAATACTATGTTGTTAACAGACCTGAAAACTAGTTCCTTGTAATAATCAAAGTTTCTATTATTTGTAGTTGTTAAGGTTATAGTCCTTTCCCGTCTTTCTCATTTATTATGTTATAACTTCAAGTAGTAATTCTAAGAAATATGTAACCAAACAAACCTCTTCTAAAAACAATATATGCAAGGAGGTTTTAGAACCAAAAATAGCAAATTTTGTATTTATGTACAAACATCATTCCTCATAAAAGCATAATTATTAAAATTACACAAAGTACAGTAAGTACAAAGGCTATCACACCAAAATGACGATCAGTCGTCAACTTTTATTTATGCAAATTTTATGAATCATAATGGTTGTCAGCACAAGAACCAAAGGTTAAATGTGAAACATGTATAATGAGGAGTTATGTAGGAGAACACCGGTAATTTAAAAATAGGCACCGGGTTTTGTAATAGCTATGTTTTCTATTTTATATGCATGTGGCTGATGAACTGCTTTCAAACTCACAACCTTACTACGTTATGAATGGAGATTCACTGTTTAATGACCAAAGCAAAGATTTTGTGAGGTCCAGGTCGGTGGCAGTCGAATCCATAAAAATTATGAATCATCAGTATGAGCAGCTAACCACGTCTAGAAGATGGCTGGGTCTGTTTGCCCAACATGATGCTACCACAGGAACTAGCAAACAAGAGGTTATGAACGACTACGCTACGGTTTAAAGTTACTAGTAGCTTGGCAGTTTTCTGTGGCTACACAATTGGCATCTCTGAGTGTTATGTTATTCGACAGCGCAAATAACAGCATAGGCCTAAGAACGGATTTTGAACTGGAGAAATTTGGCGAGCTACCAAGACAGCTACCCTTATAATTTGCAAATCCGCAAAGCAGTATAAAAAGATTTTATAACAGCTTGGCTAGGCGAAGAGTACATTTGGCTAAAATTGTGGTAACTTTGCCCAACGTTGAGGTACTTGGTCCTGACGGACATCCCATAGTAGCCCAGCTAAACCCGATATTGGAGCTAAAAACAGTATGGTATTTAGCAGCAGTGTTTTCGAGCTTTAGCCCATTTGCCACCACTGTCAGTAGCCATTTACCAAGTAAGAATGACCAAAACACCAGCACCCAGTACGGTCAAGAGTGTAATCTACTGCAAAAGTTGTACCAGTCCGGCGCAAACCTTTGAGGTGAATGGAATTCAAACGGGGGATATTCAACTGAACAATGAAAAGCTGCAATTGCTCTTTGATCGGGAGTCCGGGTTTTTGCTAAAAGTTACCAAAATTGGCAAGGGAAGTGTTAACGTGCAAATGGGTTATGGGGGCTATGCCAGTGTGGACTTTAGAAATGTGGCTTATCTAGTTGTCGGATACTAATACAGAGCAGGAGATTCCTTTTAAGTATTCTAATGGCAAAATATTCACTGTTAGTGGGCCATTGTATTCAGAATTGAGTGTTAGTCATGCTCCCATTTTGCTAAGTACCCGGTTGATGCATACTGGTGGCCAGGATTTGGAAAGTGGAATCTGGATGCAAAATCAAGTGGATTTGGGAAGACACAATGGAGAAATCTTTATGCGCTTTGATACCAATGTGCAAACTCAAAGTAATAATCATCAACATTTCCCAACCCATATACCTGATAGTAATCAAATGCAGTTTAAATATACCTGTAGAATAGCGCATGGAACTAATAATATGAATTTGATGATCATGCACGGAAACATAGAATACGTTAGAAGATTATACGATAATTTTAACATACATTCGTTTTTAATGATATTACTTAAACTATCATGACATTTTATGTTACTTCGTATTGACTTTTTTGATTGTTTCAATATTTGATACTGCTATTTTAAATTGAATTCATAATTTTGCAGAAATGCTTTGCTTGTGGAAACATTATCGGTTAGTTTTTCCTTCATCATCCTCATAAAAAATAATTGAATTTGAACAGAATTTAATCAATCATTTTCAACTTGCTGTTCTATACATGAAGAAACTTTGTTGCATTTTTCATACGGTCTCATTTCTCCCCAAAAATGCTTTTCATTATAGTCATCGGACTTGCACTTGTACTCCTACATGCAACTTTTTGGTTGGCAATTCACTACAGATATATGATTGAAAACTGGAAAATTTTGATATGGATGACTTGTAGAAAGCTGAAAATACAGATGGTAAGATGGCTTGTATTAGCTTCGATATTCTTCGCAGCAGTTGTATATCTCGGAAGTTGGACCTTCCTCCAGGCAAGCTACACAAAACTAAGGAGCTTATATTATCAGCGTCAACGTAAGGGAGCAATAGCACTACCGCCACCACCATTGGCCATGTCTGATTATGAACCTGAATCCGTAGCCACCCCAGAAGTCACCATTGACAAACCGTTTTGTTCACCATCATATAAATATGTGGAACCGGCTGTAGTTATGACTGAATAGCTGAAAGCTTATCTTTTAAACTGTTGGCTAACGGTTTTTGAAATTGCATTCTGTTCACGTCTTTTAGAATCGAACAACTTGTCCCAATAACGGGAAAACTTGGCTGATAATAGACTACATGATGTACATACAAATAGTCCAGTTAGAAAGTTTGACCAGCTTAACTTGTAACCTACCATAATGCATTTCTATAATGAATATAAAAAGTGCATAATGAAAGTACTTATCATGTACATTTTATAATAAAATGGTATTTATCGATATAATATTTACACTCTACGCTCATATAAAAGCAAAATTCTGATGGAACTTCCTGGGATTGTGGTACGGACAAGGGATAACCACGCGATAAACTAAGAAATCTTTAAGTTATCAGCGTCATACAAAAGGATTTCTATTGCATTCTTATATTGCCCCAAAGCAACATTTTGTTACTTTATTACATAAATGTATTTTGGTTGGTGAAAGTAATTCTTTGCATTCTTTAACTTTTATGAGTATCATTTTATTATACGATTTTGTATTATGCCTTTCACTCATTAAACCTGACGTTTTGTAAAGACTAAAAATGCTTCCAGGAGTAGCAGTAATGCTCGTTGGAGCCATTATAGATTGGGTAATCTCTCTAGTACAAGCATTGCACGTGCTTTGGAACGGCTACGCATTTATCTTTCAGTCAATTCGAAGAATAATCGGAGATCGTCCTCTCACCCTCACGTGGTTTGCGTCTTGCTCTCATCCCAATATTCTAATTCTGTCGTCCTTTATAAAAATTAACTAGTACCTACTATACAACAACCTACTTACCTAAGTGTCAACTACTGCCAGTGCCAAATAAAACTTATAGTGTTTTTTTGCAGTTTATAAACCAATCTTTCTTTTCTTTATTCAATTGACATGGCCAAAAATATAATCATATCCCCAAACTTCTTTTTCGATTTCTTACAACTTTTGAATAAAAATGGAACTAGCCCCACCCCCACCATTACAAATTGACGCCACTCCATACTCTCCCTGCTTCAACCTATGACACAAATGTCCTACAAACACATATATCCGTTTGTATTCCTCGTCTTCAGAGATAACCACGTCAGGTTTACCCCATTTTCCGGGAATTGTTACGGGTGTCACTTGACTAGCAAAAGCTCCGTTAGACCAGAGCGCTGCGTTTGCAAGATTGAATGGCGAAAGCGTCTTGTTCCTCTCTGGAAATGCTCAGCTTTTTGGCCGTGTTTTCTCGGAGAAAATTTCTCCACTATTCTACAAAGTCAAGAATCCAATTTTTAAGATAACCTTAAAACGCTTATCTTTTTAAGTGCTTATCTGACCCACATGTGAATTTTGTTGTAAACGTCAGTCAGCCCATCGAAAACAATGCCATCCACAAGCTTCACCCCCCGTTCGGCGTTTCCCCCCTGGCCATATAATAAGGCACGTTGTGCATGCTCTCCATTCCCCCTGCTACCATAATCTGTTGATCTCCACACTACTTTAGATTCTGAGCTGCTAACATAATCGACTTCATTCCGAGGCGCAGACCTTGTTAATCGTGGTACACTCCGTGGTCTTTGGAAGTCCAACAAAGATAAGGGCTTGACTTGTAGGTGCTTGTCCCAAAGAGCCTTGGCAAACATTGCCCATGTAAACCTCTTGGATTTGTTCTGGAGCCAGGCCACTGCGTTTTACGTCTTACTAAAGAAAATATTCCAAGACAGTATTAATAACACATTAACTAATCAACTTAATTACCTTATCATTTATCTTATCTTAATTGCCACCGCCCCCAACTGTGTCGCACTAAAAGAAGCCAAACTACTTCGAAAGCCTCCTATTGGTGTCCCCACCGCACTTAGAATGAACACTTCATCACTGCTCTTGCCCCTACAGCTACCAGACACTGAAAAGGCTCTAAGGGCACCTGCCAAAGGTGCTTGGCGTCCACAAACACCTCGGATTCTATTCAATGAACCTAAAAAAAATAGTTAACTAAACCGAACTAAAATACCCTTGAGGCTATTGGCGTGATACAAGTAGACACAAAAACAAGTTACGTCACAGCCACCACTTGACCACTTGACAGCTTGCTTCGGTGTATTCTGTCCATGTTCATTACTATACACACCTGTGCACATAGGTATGCCTTTAGATGCCAACTACACATCTTGGCTTCATGCATTTACCAATGACCTTGAAAAGTTGTATGACAATTTACCTAAAAAATACATCTTAATTTTTAACAACTTTTATTTCCGGTTTTAACTCTTTTTACAATTTACTGCTTTTAAAATTAATGTTTAACTCTTCTTGTTTTTTATGAGACTAGTACAATTTACTAACTATCTTTCTAACTGCTTATTTTTTCATTATGCCACAGCTACTTCCTGTCTATTCTCCGTAAAAAATCCTCGAATCCCTTCGTACCACTCCCTTAGCTCCTCAAAGGCCCTGCACCATTCAATACTACTTAGTACCCCAAACACTGATAAATCCCCCAAATTAGGTTTATCCCCTCTCAAAAATCGTCCTCCATTTGATCTAACCTCCTTCATCCACACGTCACTTTCCGACTTTCCTCCCACAAACTTTGTCGTACATTTTCTTTCACATTGTGACGCTTTTGCAGTCTCTTGCCAATTATCCACATGGCTAGTGCTCCAACGTAAATAATCAGGTAGCGTTCCCAAGTGGCAAAGTTCTGAGACCATTCTCCCACCTTGTCAAAGTTCCTACAGCTTTCAATCGCTTCCGGAATCGTTCTGTAAATGTTTGGGGATAAGGAACGGAATCTGTCCAGCGTCGCCATTTCCGTTTCTCCAACATCTCCTCTTAGTCTGAGCTAGCTGATGATGACTATCCAAATGGGTGTCCAACATGAGAAAATATCTGCTCATAATTTCCTGTTGGGGTTGACCATTGTCGTCATTGAACCTCATGGGAGGATAACATTTTGCGATTTTGTACAAGGAGGGAACCTCTGAAGGTGATGAGCTTTTGGAGAACAAGTAGGAGTACAAGGCGTTGACAATCATGCTGCTGTCATTTAGTTGAAGTACCTCCCCCTGGGGGGTTTCAACCACCAGAATGGGCACCTTTTTGTAGGTGGTGGACCACTTGATTTGGGAGTGGAGACCGGGATTTACTTCGACAATGTCGTAGGATAAGCCAAAGAAGTCCAACGTACCTTCAGAACCAGAAAATTTTTCTGAGAAAAACGACAATACTTAACAAGGCACTTTTTGAAAGATAAGCTACATCGATAAGGCACTGGTGCTTACTTTGCAGCAGAAGGGACTTGCTTGCTCCGGCACCTGCTTTAACACCAACTGATTGGAAAAGTCCTCCGTTTGATTAGCCAATAGTGTCCTCATCTTCCTCACCTTATCATAACCCATTTCCCTTCCCACTGCCGTGCCAATGCCTAAACTAACGGCTGTCCACCACAAAAGACTTCGTACTTTGCCTTGTTGTCCTGCTGTTGTCTTCTTCCCTCCAGAGGTATCCCCGCTGCAGTGGGAGGTGGCGGTGGAGGAGGTGCAGCAGCAAAACAACAGGGGTTATTGGAGGTGCTTAAAAAGCGCCTGAGAATTAAAGTGGGTACACCCGATCCCTTCATGCCTTATGAAACCGGATACTGCAGGAATAGGAAACTAATTAATTGTTAAACCCGGAAAATGATGATCATGGCAAGAGAAAGTGTCTAGGAATAAACAACATGCGGTTATCTCACGCGGGGTTGGCAAGTTGCCCCAAAACCTACACAAATGAAGCAGACGGCAGACAGTAGAAGTGGTCAACAGAGTCAGCTCAACGCACCGCTGCTGATGCTGCAGATCTGTTGTTGCTGTGCTTGTGAATGGCTTTAACTTCTGAAAGTTGTAAATGCAATCGCTTCCCACATGGTCTAGTGGCTAGGATAGCTGGCTTTCACACCACATTCAACAAAAAGAGCCCAGCAGGCCCGGGTTCGATTCCCGGTGTGTGAAATATTTTTGCTTTTTCTTGAATGGTTTGAAGATGACTTTGACTTTGTTGCATTTTTTGGGAACGTGTTTGATGACGATGACGCAGCGTCATTACCTGAGATGCCCGCTACCATTACCTTATCTACCAGTTTTTTCAAGAATAGAACGAGACTGTCCATTTAACAACACTAATAATAAAATAATAATAATAAAATGCGTACCAATAAATGTGTTCTTGCCAAATCAATACACAAATAGCTAATTTTATTGCATCCATGAACCGCATACCAAAATGTTCGAGTGTAAACTTTCTGTTTCTACTGCATCAAAATTTTAGGTTTTTAAAATTTGTGTTTGTAAAGTTTAGTTAATAGGTAAATAAATATATCAGATTCCTTGTATTGAAACATTGGATTGTATTTGACATGCAAGTAAAAAGTATTTAATCCAAAATGTTAATAATAGTATAACAGCTATATACTTTTAAAAGGCTTAAGTAGAGTTTCAATGAAAATATATTAGAGAACGCGCAACTGTGTTTATGTTTGTCCCCAAATTCTTTTTCGTTATTTATGGACTTTGTCAAAAATGCCTCTGATAAGTGTCAGTACAGTCGCTTTAAAGTAGTGTGTTTCAAAACCTCGTGACATTTGCAAATATCCTGATAAGGTGAATGCATCCAAAACGGGATTCATAAAATACAAAACTTTACTAATCAAACTGATACTATTCCAAATCGATGAACACTAAATTAAAATTTGCTTAAAATTTTCTTACATATATAACAAAGTATAGAATGCAATAATATTATAATATATACCTAATGCTACATTTATGTACTTATATTTGGTTCAAGCGAAATTAAACTTGACCACATTTCATTGATTATTTTATGAATTTTACTGTACAACTGCTCACATGTTCTCCTATTTTCAGCCACATACGCTTACATCACTCCCTGCGTGCGTTCTTGTTTAGTTCTTCTAATTCTTTAGGATGATACCTGAAACGAATTAAATGAAAACATTTAGCGTACATTAAAACTAGATTTGATTGTATAATTAACAAGCTGAAATTAAGAGTAAAAAATCTTACTTTGCGTAATGCGCGTTACGCTGTTCTGAGGTCGCAAGTCCCATTTTGCAAATTCCACACGAATTCAAACAGCCTCCATGCTTAGTGTTCAAATGCGCGGCATGACGAATATCGTTGGTAAGAGCTAACGAACAACCCTCGCAAATAGCCTTTTCATGCACTTGGATGATATGCTTTTCCAAGTCGCTTCTGGAATTAAACTTTTCGCCACAAGGGGTATGGTTCCCATGGCTTCCTACCAAGTTTGCGCATCTGTGTATTGGGTGTATGCGAATGGGAGGTGGAGGCATTTCATTTCGGGGAGGGGCCAAGTTGGTGGCTCCGGTTGCTGCCCGCGTTCGACGCAGAGGGTCAGTTCGTCCTGGTTGGACCCTCCATTCTTTTTCCACAACCTGCTTTGCCTCTTGAAGCCGTTCTGTTTGTGTATTTTTCCAACTAGCTGTTGATATATTGTCTGGAATGTATTGTGTGTTCTTGGCTGTTGCTAGCCATAAATCCAGCCTAGCGTTTGGCGACTTATCTGCTGTGTACTTTGGAAGACCGCTGTCAGGCATGACTGGCATCATGTTGTTGCAGCATTTGAGAATACATGCCTCTATCTTGTCTGTACAACTGCACTGTGGAAGCATATCAAGTTTATTTGCTAGCCCAGCATATTCTGAAAGAGCAATGTTTTTGCGTTTTGCAATCGTTGTGCCCATTGAAATCATTTGAGAATACGCAAAACAGGAAAGGAACAAAATCTCGGCTTTCTGTTGTCGAACCAACTTAAAGTTGATGTTGTGATTGAACAAATCACTAAAAGTAAGGTAGTGCACCTATAAACGGTAAATTTAGTTAATCAATAATCCTTTGTCATTCATTTAGATTGAACACTGTACAAAAAATTGAAACCTTACGTCATTTAAAATTGGTGCACATTCGTCTTGCACGTTTGCAATGTCAATAAAGGACCCTGTGCTCATTCTCTCCTGAAGCAACGTACTTATTTTGTGATATTCACTTTCCGGAGCAATAACCCTACAAACAGAAGCAAATATTTTTACAATCATACTGCTGTTTTATTAGTTTTCATTTTTAAAAGCAATCCTTACCAGAACAAGTCACCTTCGCCATAGTTGACGATCATGCAGTTTGAATATTGTGGAGAAAATCCACCAGGCTGTATAGATCCATTAAGGTAAAGCATTGCAGAGGTAAACGCATCATCATCATTGTTGATTTTCTGCAAAGCAGTTGATATACGAGAGTCAATTTCTACTTGAGCCATCACACATTCGATACTGTCAAGGTCATCCAGAAAGTAACTCCTATTTTCGATCCCAGTTCCAAACAAATGTATGTTGGAGTCAATTTTCCGGAGAATCTGCCCCACGTCGTTGTCCTCACTGAGAATATTAATCATTACATGTTGTATTACCACTTACAAAGCATTTAAACATTTTGTGATACAAGTTTTCTAAATTACCTTTCAAATGTGCTGCTCATTAGGTGTTCCAGCTTTGCTGGTTGGATGTTATCTTCCTCTTTTACAGGTAGGAGTTGCACAGAAACTCCCTTGTTAGCTGAAGTGACAGCATAAATTCGTCCATGTTTTAGGTTGTCGTGTTGAAGTGATGCAACCATGTTACCAATTCCGTTTCTCACACATTCCACTTTTGCTGGTTCCATTTTTAGGTAGCCATTTGCAGTTAGTTTGTCAATGTTTTCGTTAGCAACTTTAATGGGGTCGTCTTTTTTCCCTAAAAGAATGTTTGCAATTTCATAAGGGATTTCTGCAAAAGCAGGTACTGAAGAGACTGACGCCGAAGCTGCAGGTTTCGTGGTTTGAGGAAGGGAATTTGCATAATCGTCTTGTTCATCAGTGTCCATATTGGTTTCCATGTTGGCACTCTCCGAGCCCATTGGTAGGTCATCCTCGTCAGAAGCTTGATGCATGCGTTGTGGTGGAAAACCTTGCTGAACAAACATGTTGCTGAAATTGTGAGCAGGTGGAAGCAAAGTTGGCAAATTTGAAACTGAAAAATATCGCATTTCTTCCAGAGAGTGGTACTCATTTCTCTGACGTCTAGTGTGAGTTTGATCTATTATATCTCTTTTCTTTTGAATCTCCTTTATTTGGCTGAAGTCAGAATCTGGCCACTTATAGTCGGTTTGTGGTACAGACCATAAGTCTGAGCGACCAGCGATCTCTTCGGGGGTCCGCTGCCGGTACGAAAAAGTAAGTTCTGCAATAATGTCAACCGATGATGCCGGATTAGCAACAACTGGAAAGAATTCCCCATTTTCGTATATTATCGTAATAACACGTAGTTTGCTGTTCATGGAAGCTTCAAAACAAGATCTATAGATTTTGTCTCCACCACTTGCAAATGGATGAGAGTGAAGGACAGCAACAGGGCGAGAAGTAGCAAATGAACATGCGTATAACATTCCAAACTTATCCGCAGGAAACGGATCTTGTCTGTTTTTCGTACAAAGTTTCAATGAAGGAACGACCGTTGCTAGTGTTGTTTTGAGAATTGACCCCACTTCAAGGGTTTTCTCCGCATTTCCACTCAACAGCAGGCAAATTGCGGATTCCAGTGTTTTGTTCCCAGTTAAAGGGTATCCAGCACCTCTCAAGGAGGGCAAAAATTTACGAAAGAGTTCGCCATGTATTTTGTGGGCTTCTTTATCAAAACTCACTTGCTGCAACCCTTGTAGCATTTGAATTGTTAGTGGCTGAATGCTTGCAGAACTTGCAGTTTGTCCTTTTACTAGACTTGTAGCATTTCCATCAAACAGTTCAATCTCAAGATCATTTACTAAAAAAGCTCCGCATGACAGCAATGGAGCACAATGTTTTTCACCGTTACTAAACAAGAATAGAGGCTCTTTGTTGTTTCCTTCCGGGGTCAAGAATTTTTTTATACCTGCACCGTCTACCAAGTACACATGTCGTGTAATCATGTCACTGATTGCAGTGATGATTTCATTTCCTATAATTGAAGAATTGAAGTTATTAAGTATGGTGCTGAACCCTTTCCGCTTTTCATAGATCGCCTTGTTGTCTAGCACGTGCTGAATTAGAGCCAGAATCATATCGGGATACTGTTCGTCCGATGAATTGAACGAATACGATAAACTGCGAAACAGTACATGATTCTCAAATTGTAGTTTCATTGGTGCAAGATTACGAAACTTTGTTTCAACAAGCTTGAGCATTGTTTTATCGACAGAAGCGGCCAGTGCATTGGTATAGGGTACTGGTGCAGATTTTCTTAGCTCACAAATGAACTGATTAATGTTTTCTCTGTTAGGTTGAAGCAAATTCTTCATGTCATCTACAGAAATCCCACTAAATAACTTGGCACTAATATCTAATTTATTAGGCGCGGAAACTCCTTGGACTTCCATAATGAAAGAAGAACGTTGCAGACCTGCTGTCTGAGTTGAACCTGACAAAGTCAAAATGATGAGATATAAAATTTATTTAACAATATACTTATTACCTACTTTTATTCATTTTAATCGACTTTAGGCTTGTCTTTTGGATTTGTCGTTTTGCTCACGACGATGTATTTGAAGTTTGTAAAAGGGACATAAATATGAATTATGAATACAAATTGAAATATAAAGTATGCTTTACAAAACTCGAAATCGTGAGTCCCCTGTTCGAATTTTAATTCCTGCAATATGAAATTTTCATTGTTTCATAATCCTATCAAGCTTCCTATTATGAAGTATGAAGGCTTCAATTACTTGGTAATTTGTTTTAAACCCTTTAAAGTTTTGAAATAAATATTGCCATTTGACACCACAAAATAAATACTTTGAAGTACTGGTTTTAAAATTTAAAATTTTTTGGAGCTAAACCTATTTTTATAATTGCAATCAATCTAAAAGATTTTACAACAATTTACGCAAACAAAAGTCGTCACAGTTTAATTAGAATCAAAAAATGGTGTATAAGATACTTACCAGTAAATAACAGAGCCCTTCCAGAAATCTTTCTAGCGCCGTTAGCAAAGGAAATGAAGAATTTAAAAGGCGTATATTTGAGTAGATAACAATTATTTCAATTTATAGCACTTTTTTTGCACTAACAGTTTTTAAATATGTGAAATGTATGCGAAATTTATAATTCAGTCATAATAGTTAACGCACCAGGAATTTAAACGTTGGTTCCACTGGAAACGTTTAAAACCATAATTTCCGCACTACAATAGTCAAGTAACTTTGCTTATTCACAAAAATTATTTAACACTTATTTTTGCTGGAACTACTAACTTTTGTTGTGATTGTAGTGTTCTGTGAAGTGTTTCGTAAAAACGGATTTGAATGCTAAAGTTTTATTGCAAGTTCCAGACAGACCTTGCTCTAAAAATAGTCTGAGAAACAAATTGATGGATAGCAGATTTTCCGCAATTGTTTAATTCTTAAACAATGATAAAACATTTATCAATTCAGCAAAGTCAAAACCCTAATAGAGAAATTTTCTGAAGAAAGAAATTGGCTTTTGAGCAAGTTTGCAACATCCACACCTCAACACACGATTAAAAACTGAAAAGACATATTTTTAATCGGCTCCTTTACAGCTTTATTAGCTAGCTGCGTAAAAGTGGACTTTGAACATAATGAAGGATGAACATTTGCAGCAACAGAAGGTTAATTGTTGTCCACATTCATGAAAAGGGGTAGTTTGCATTAGTTTTACATTTGAATTCCATGAAATTTTGTGTAAATGCAGAGAACCATCAATCTACAGAAACTCATGTGAGAGTATTACAATGCTTTTCCTAAATTTTTCCACGCATCCTTAAACACATATACGACACGACAGAAGGGTTCGAAATTGGACTTTAGACATAACGAAGGACGAACATTTGCAGCAACAGAAGGTTAATTGTTGCCCACATTCATGAAAAGGGGTAGTTTGCATTATTTTTAAATTTGAATTCCACGAAATTTTGTGTAAATGCAGAGAACAATCAATCTACAGAAACTCATGTGAGAGTACTACAATGCTCTTTCTAAAACTTTCCACGCATCCTTAAATACACATACAACACGACAGTTGGGATCAAAATTGGACTTTGAATGGGTTCAAAGGATTTTTAAGATTGTCAAGAACCCGACTGTGAATAATGTGTGTGTAAATACAAGTTGCTCGAGCGTAAAGGTAAAAAACCAATGGAAAGCAATAAATATACCATAGGAATACATACCCATATTTCTATCAATGCATTTTTAAATCCTGACTGGACCTTTCATAAGTTTGTACGCAAGTATTATTGCTTGGCTGTAGTAAGTACTGAAGCAATCCTAATGATAGGTACTTGAGAGTTGACTTGCGATGGATGGAAAATTCATAGAAAGATACGTGCATTTTTTCGTTGTATTTTTCCATATTTTCTCTCAGCATTCTTAGTTTATATTTTTGGAGCTTGCATTAGTCATTTGTTCCGTGAGTTTCAAAGAAAATGCTCTCATACGAATTTGTGCAGAAGTCGTAAAGCGTTGCTAAATTGAGCACTGACTATCTTAGTTACTGCAAACGGATTGTCAATTTCAGTTTGTATTTGTCTACCAAACTGTCAAATCCGTCCTATTACAGTGAGACTTGGTTAACTAGTTTATTAGTGCAGTTTTATTGCTTTGACTATTTCAAACAATCCACTGGGATTTTTAGCATCCCATGAGGTCATACTTTGTGGTCTTTTTTACATGTGAAAGTTTTTCCTTTTCAAAGCGCTGACTGTAGTATTGAAATCGTTTAGTATTGTTAAATGCTTGATTCTTAACTTTTGACAGTTTTAAAGTTTGTCTAAAAATTCACGATCAAACCTCACACATTGCTAACTTTGCGACTTGGTCTGAATTTAATTGAAAGTTGATAACTCTATTAGTGCAAGTTTTATTGCTTTGACTATTTCAAACAATCCACTGGGATTTTTAACATCCCATGAGGTCATACTTTGTTGTCTTTTTTACATGTGAAAGTTTTTCCTTTTCAAAGCGCTGACTGTAGTATTGAAATCGTTTAGTTTTGTTAAATGCTTGATTCTTAACTTTTGACAGTTTTAAAGTTTGTTTAAAAATTCACAATCAAAGCTTAGACATTGCTTACTTTGCGACCTGGTTTAATTTTAATTGAAAGTTGATAACTCTACTATTGCAAATTTTATTGCTTTGGCTATTTCAAACAATCCAGTGAGATTTTAACATCACATGAAGTCTTACTGCTAACTTTGCGACTTGGTCTGAATTTAATTGAAAGTTGACAACAGTTTCCTGTTTCACAATCCGTAGCGTCAGTAGGTGGTTTAACTTGTCTGACATTTTGCTGGATTCTGACTACCGATTCTTGTAACTTTGTAAATTTTGAAGTTGGACGAGAAGAAATACACTTAACTGGAATTAATATAGGCAGGAACAAGTTCTTGGATTTTCAGCATTGGATTCTAACCTATTAAGGTAATAATCATATTTCAAGAGTAACTATTACGTGCATATAGTAAGAGGTCAGAGTTTAACCGGATATTTGGGTTATCATTGTTTCTATCATTTATGACAAACAAACAAAATTTTCTATAGCATAGGCTTATCTGTGTGTGGCATTTCAACATCCGCAACCTTTGATTGAGACACACAAACATAATGTTTTTCATTATTTACTCAATCACGTTATTTTATATGGAGTTAAGTCAGGAGCAAATATTGTTTTATGAATACATCAGAATTCAGATCGAATATATAAACCTATGCGACAGAAAGAACTGAAAGGCACCGAAAATACGATTTTGTTTTTCGCAATTGTCATTCGCATTTTCATTACAAAACAAAACATTTTGACAAAGACAAGAAAAAAGTTACCGTAATACCCAGTTTAAAAATTGGCGCAAGTTAAATTTTAGCAGTTACATTGTTCCCGATGAAGCAATACTCTAAGGATATGGGTTTACTATTAATGAGAAAGTAAAAAGAAGTTTCAAATTAATGTGACAACTTATCAGAACGAAAAATTAAGTTGATACATGACAAAGACAATCAAAAACAAATTTATAATTTAACTTTTGTTGAAATATGCTATCCCTTGGTCCTGGCATTGTTCAATACTCTTTACCAAATCCATTTAAATTCCAAATGTGATAAATATCATATCGACATATTGTAATTTAAGATGAGAGACTTGAACAAAAATATTATACAAAATCAAAGTCTTAAGGTGTTCAAACACCAATGATAATTTCTTTACATTATTCGAGTACTAAGCATTCAACTAGTTAGGATAGGAATAATGATTGGGTAGTGATTTTTGCATTAAAGCTTGATTTACGATAATAGAGGATGAAATGTAAAATGTATAAAAAGTAAAGCGACAAAATTGTTTGGATTTTAAAAAATCACAATTATCTTCGAGCATTCGATGTTAGGTGGCGTCATCTATCAAATTTCCGTGTACCAAGCTTCTGGCAACTAATCGTCAGCCAAACGTTCCAGAGAACTTGATGAATGTACATGTTATACTCAGAACTCATTTCTCTAAAAACATAATAAAAAGTTTACCTCCACTGCTTCTTAGTAGGTATGGATAACCTCTAGCAAAATCTTAGCTTCAGAAACCAAATTATTTGAAACCCTGGTTATTATTAAACCAGCAATCATCTACCAAAAGGTTTGGTACACTTTTTCTAAAGGCTTAGGAGTTTAGCTTTTATTATTGGTAGAACACATGGAACTGTAATACATTTACATTAAATAAGAGCAGCAAGAACATTTGGCCACAATGGTGACACCAAAACTTGATTCGAAACGAGATTCCAGAAAAATGTATAAAAGTCATTACGAATGTAATTTTATCACATTAGTAAAATCAATGGCAAATGATAGCTCATCTGACAGCTCAGTCGTTAGCAAATATTACTGGAAGTATTGCTTTCAGAAAAAGTGTGTATGTATGAATTGGAGAACACAAAACCCGCAAAACTGCTAATATATTTGACTTTACATATCTGTAAATTTATAAGTACTGATAGGTCAGAAAAACTATACGTATTTTTTAAAAAAAATTACGCAGTTTAGTGCATCTATCGACAGTTTAGAAAAAACATAAAGCTTTCATAGTGGGTTTTAACAAGAACCTCAATTTTGTCGCTTTACATCTTTTATTAGATAATCGTTTGACAATATACACCATTATCAGCGCATTTACTTTTAACGCGGTTTAACTTTGGCTAAACATTACCATCATAATAATACGTAGTTTGGAGTAGCATAATTTAACTAATATATGAGAAATAACTGCAAGATTATTACCTGTTCTAAAGTTATGCATTTTTTGTTTTCTAGGTTCAACAAACATGAATCGGCCACGCGCATTCCGTGAACAAATGTACATCAATATACATAAGGAGGAAAAGAGGGAATTTGCCATAAAAATATCCAAATGTAGGAACTCTAAAGAAGTTCGCAAGGTACTGGAGCCTGCCGTTGCACCAATAGAAAGGTTTCTGCGGAGTATTCGTTCCTTTCTGACCTCTGAAAAATATGCAAACGTTGCGGACTTGGGTGCTTTTGATGCGGTTGTGGATACTAAGGCTCTGGAAAAAATGAAAAGAGAGAATGTCTTGGAGGGATTGGTCCCAATTAAACTTACGGGAATGAGTAACAGCTTCTACGCATCCCTTTCCGTCATAATGACTGGCAAAGAAAACTATGCTACGGATCTTTTCATTGCAATCAATTACTTCTTCTCGACTCATTCTGAAGAGTACAAGAAAAACTGCACTTCTTACCGTGACATTCGTGGAAACATTATTTCAAGAAAAGTAAACAAGGACGTAATTTCTGTAGTCGCAAATACAATTCAATCGGATTTGCTTATCTACAAGCCAACAAACGAAACAACCGCTGGGGAGCTTGTTCGGTACAGATCAACCATCCGAAATGACAACCGGGAACTGTACCTCCTTTGTTTAGGAGATGATTACCTTCCGCTTCTGGCTGCTGAGAACATTGCGAATGTTAATGTCATTGGGTTTGTTGCTGAATATAAAAGTTTAGCGGTAGAACATCGTTATACTGCTAAACTTCTATTGCGGGAGAAAATCAACAAGCTGGTGACGCTGTTTGGAAAAGGATCTCAAAGCAAGCAAGAGAAAAAGACACTACTCTCCAAAGTAGCGGCAGATCTGGACATGGAAGTTGTTTGCCTTCAAAACATGAAGCATCAGCAGTGTTTCCAGTCAAGCTTCCAAGAAATCAATCAGGAGGTGCTAACAAAAGTTTGCACTGCAACGACTGGGCATGTTCCAGTAAATGGGAAATCTCTTAAATCCGAAATAAACCTTCCACAAAGCGTTTTACACAGTACGCAATTTTCTCTGTGTCTGGCTCTCAGCAACTGCTTAGTAGGAGAGGACGAATATGCTAACGCTTTATACCTATCCGCGGAGCTCTCTACAATCGACAACTTTAAGTTTGACAGCTCAATTAAACTTCCGTTTGGATCGAGTATTAGTTCAATCGGAGCAGCAACTCTGCTCCTAAAGCGTACAATTAAAGTGTACAGAGTGGTTGGGAACCCTTGGTGCACTAATCCAAAACTTAGAGAGACAACCTTTTTCTACTCCAATAAAAGAGCAAGCTTGCTCCTGTTTTACGGCATTGGAGAATTTTTTGCTCTCTTGCCAGTTTTTTATATCGACATGGACACTGAAACGTTACTAACAATTGACGCTGAATCTCCACCAGAAGAATGCTTCACGTTGAAAACTGAAACCGCTGGAAGTGAGGATGAAATATTACGTTTGTTCCATCAAGTACCCTCAAGTTTTCAGTTGTTCCGCTTGAACCTGGTGCGGATAATAGTACTGAAAGCAACTCATCAAATGGTTCCATTTCTTTTGTGGCTCTCCGAAAACTAGATCCAAAAAAGCCCGATACACACAAGAAAACAGGAATATACGCCACACCCGACGACGCTTGTACATCCATCGCTTCATATAACTCTGATAATGCACTCGTGGATTTGACGCTATCCACAAAAACCACACAATTACGGAATATTGTTGGGACAGACTCTGAGCTTTTTAAATTTGTGTCAAGAGTTTATGAGATTTGCCGTAACCACCTTGAGAAATTTTCGTCGCGTCCAGAGGATCTGGACTATGGTGTCGTAATAAACGAACTTAATGCAGCAACAAAGGACTACAAGAACCTGGCAAGGGCAATCAAATTTCTACGATTCGCAAAGCTCCAAAAGCAAGTTGTGGAAGGCAGGGATAACTTGTCGGAGCTTACAAGTAAATATCTCAAATTATGCGGAGTTGGACGTGGGCTTGCTGCAGTATCTGTCAAAGGTGATGGCAATTGTGTTTTTCGGTCAGCTGCCAAATTTATTTTTGGCGACGAGGAATGTTATCACGTCATTCAGGCACTATCAGCCTACACGTTTATTGTAAAGAATCAGTGCTATATAACGGATACTGCCTTCCGTTTTATTACGGGCCCAATGGATGACCGACATTTTCAACTTTTGTTGTCCTTTTCAAAAACACTTATTTGGGACTATTCAAAAATACCGGATTCGTTTCGAATGGAGTACTATCCCGATTATTTGTCTCTATTCACAATCAGTCATACACTAAGACGCAAGGTTTTGTTTTTCATTGGCGAAGCAGCACTTTTGATTCACCAAATTGGATACATTGATGAGGAACGAAGTCCAATTTGTATCCTCCTACGCCACCACCATTACGAACCATTGATGTTAATCGAATCTGACAAGATTGATATACCTCAGGGTGCACAACCCATGTTTTTGCGGACAGTTCAGGACGCTGATGAGACTGAGGTGCGAAACTGGGAAAACAGGAAGACAGTCGCAACCAACTTTCATAACTACTGGGTTGGAAAAAAACTGGAAAGCAGAGCCACTGCAAAATACAAGCCAACCTTGCACCAGTGGTTGGAAATTGATTCCAAACTCTCATCTAGCTCATATCAGCCAAGATATGTACTTTCACAAAATCCCCAATATGACCAAGTGTCATATAATGAACTTATAAACATTATAAAAGGCAATCACGCAGACGTACACACAACAAGATTGGTCACGGTGTCGCCTGGGGTTTTCTACATTAGTTGTAATTTATCAGAATATGCAGATATATTGCAACTGGATAGAGAAAGAAAAGAGATTTTTAAATCGTAAGTAAATTTTTAAATAATTAATATGTAGTCTCAAAAAAAAGTTTAAACAAATTTACTGTTTTAAGTCTTGAATTATGCAGACAGACACCAGAGGGAGTGCTTGTTGAGATTGAGGCTCAGATGGCCTTGGGTACCTATTCCACCACGGTTCTTCGCTTTGGCAGCATTGGACGCTTCCAGCGTCAATCGACAAAATTACAGGCGTTCTTCATGGACCCGGACTATGCGTCCATTTTGACCCTATGTCCTCATGCATCAGTGATACCTGGGAGCTTCTGTCCATACTTGGCAAACCGAGCGGTCGTTAATTATGGACCAGGACAAATAAAAGCGTAAGATCCCATAATATAAGTGTTGCAAATTTTATTAAAGCTGAAACCTAATGTTAAAATGATTAATGTATCTTCCAGGCAAATTGTTCCGCAAAAGGAATTTACTAAGCTCAGGGCTTTGATCAGCAAGACTTTTCAGAGGTTTAGAAAGTACAATCCACGGGACAAGTTTTATGTTTGCAAGATGGTAAACGATAATGTAAGTAAATTTAAATTATGCACTTTAAATTAAGCAAAACGAACGATTAGTTTAGTCTATCCATGAGTTTATAAGAGAGTTGTAGTAGTATTACAAAAAACATTTCACTACTATTTCCATTGCTTTTAAAATTCTGATATTAATTTGTACGATTTGTTTTAGGTTATGTACTTTTCTGATAAAGCTCTAAAGTCTGCTAAACTCGATGTCCAAACTACCACAATTGAACCTGGAACGACATTTGTTTGTGAAGCTGGTGCATACACGCAGTTTACCACTTTTGGAATCTGCTTGGTGGATATTCGTGCTGTTACACTTGGCGATTACGATCCATACGTGGATAGAATCCCCACCTGCCAGTGTCATCCTGCCGGAAAAACTATAGCAAATAGCATTAGAACGAACATTGGCGAAACGGGAGCCATAATAATCAGTAAAACTCAGGGCATCCCTTACGAGTTGCCCGAAGTAGAAATCCCAGAGGAAGAACCATCAGTTAACTCGGCTGCAAATACAATTGTTGGAAGTACTGACATTGCTAACTCGGCTTCTGGAACCAATCCTAACATACCAGTCAGTGATGATCATTTTCCAACTGGAAGTACACCACTTTATCCTGACTTTCTGAGCAGCAAACATTCTCGTTCAAAAGGACACTCTCTGTCACTTTGTAGCTCAACAAACTCTGGCATTAGTGACGATCCCCTTCCACGTGGATATAAATCAATATATCCTGATTTATCCTCATTAAAGGAAAATGATCAACGCTCCAAGATTTCAGCGAACAACTCCCCAGCAACAATTGCTGAAAGCACTGCCGTATCCTCAGTAAACAAAAGCGGGGACACCGATCTACGTTATGAAACAACGTTTGAGGTGCCAGCTGTTAAAGATCCTTCAAACATAATGATCCTTCCTCGTACGCATTTTAAGCCATTAGGACGAAAGACGGAACTTCAAACTGCATTTATCTGCAAAAAGAAGCGAAAGCTGCCTAAGGAACCCGAAGAAGCAAAAATTGTCTGTGGAATGATACATCCTGGCAGTGACGATGTCTGTGAAACAAGGGTTACCACAATGAGACACTTAGAGCGACACATCCAAGAACACGAAAATTTCGAACGTCCATGGCGCTGTGGAGTATGTATTGAAAAGTTTGAGAAGGAAACTGGAGAAGACGTTGTGATTGATGAGGATGGCAAAGTTAATGGGGTTCAAGTTGCATACAAGAGGAAAGACGACCTTGCAAAACATATGGGCAACATACACTTTAAGTTGCGCTATTTGTGCCCGTTTTGCAAAGCTCCGTTTCCGACAAAGGCCAACGTTACAAGACATTTAACGTAAGTAAAAATAAATATGCATAATTCTTTGATTCTTTAATCTTAAATGCATTATATTGCATAAATTGTCATGCTCTCTTGTTTTTAACAGGCCAAAAAAGAAGGGATTTACATCATGCCCAAAGGCACGAAAGCTACCAGATAGCATCTCCCACGACGAAATCAGGAGCATGATTACAGAATCTTATTTGTCAGATGAACAAGCTTCTCAAACACAGGATTCCGAAATGGTCGACTCAGAGTAATTAATAATCGAAGTTGTTTTCGTGTTTTGGAAAGATAAACTTATGCATCGGCAATTAGAAATTTTTTTTTGTTGTGAATGTATCACAGGGTTGAACATTTTTAATGAATTTGTTGTATATAGTAATTTAAATGAAAAAAGGAAACATATAGATAGAAATATTGTGTGTAAGAATGTATTTTAAACGAAATTTTTTGTAATATAATGGTTAATTTTGATCAACCTCAAGTTTTACGAGGAGGTACATTTTTATCAAATCATGGTCAAAATTCATGGTCTCCCAAATCAAATGCTAATGCTCTTAATCCTATGGTTAATTGTCGTAGTTCAAGTTGAAGAAAGTGTTCATGAAGAAAGATGTCAAGATATCGGAAATTTAATGAGAATTGCCATTTTTTCTTTGTTTCTGTTGCACACTAGAATTTAAGCCTTACATTATGATATAGACTCATTCTGTTAATAACTTGATTAAGAGCATAAATGTCATTAACCATAAATACAATTAACTGTTAGGTTTGATAAAAACTCATTTTTGGGAAGTTGAATTGTGTCTTTTTCGTTCTTGTGGTTCTTTACTATATTCTTTGTTTTAATTGTTTAGCATTAATTAATTGTTATAAATTATTTCAAGTACCGTTGTACACATTTTAAGTTGAAGCTGAATGTTTAGAATTTGTTTTAAGCAAACGTTTAGGATGTACATCAAATTATTAAGCTTGCATGTTTATTAAATGTAGTAGTTGCACCCCTTTGTTTCACATTCGATAATTTATTAAATTAATTAAAACGTGTTTACAATTGCGACAACACCTATGCATTTCAGATTTCTTCCTGTATTGATCACAACTGTAATGTATACTGTAAAATGTAGAATGTAAAGGCAATATTGTTTTGTATTGGAAAGTCCAGGATATATGCCCTGCCATGCTTAAGTAATATTTCGTAAAAATCTGCACATTTTTCACAACGTTGATTTGCAATGGCAATGTACATAGAAATCCCTTGTCAAAGTATAGACCCACTTCATCTCAAAATATTATTATGCTGATAAGCAATAAAATTAAAGTTAAAGTTTTTTATGAATGACATTTTCTTTCATTATTGCAAACTCATTTACGCACAGCCGTACACACAAGGCCCCGAAAACACCTTCTATTCTCAACTTTTAATGGAAATCCAAAACTGGGATTGTTCTTCCAAATTTTATTCCTGGCATAAGTTAGATAGGCAACATGTTTAGTCCCAAATTCATTCATGCTTCTTAGAGATACAGTCGGGGTTTGTCGGAAGCACTTTGTTCTTAAAAGTATAATTTACATTTGGAAGTTGGAACTCAAATTGTACATTAAAAAGCATGCGCGTGGGTAAGCTGAGCTGCACCTGGGTAACCTTAATTGCCGTGGGTAACCTTAAATTCGCGTGGGTAACCTTAATTGCACGTAGGTAACCTTAAATTCACCTGGGTAACCTTAATTGAACCCGGGTAACCTTAATTTCCACATGAGTAACCTTAGTTGCAGTGGGTAACCTTAAATTCACGTGGGTAACCTTAATTGCTGAACGATTACACTAAATGCAAGTTGATAGCTTCCTTCTAAGTGCAGTACATTTTAATCGCTATTATATGGGACCGTTATTTTTTGGGCTTTCCAGCACATTTTAAATGTAATATAGTTTGGCCCATGCATACTTTTCATGATATGTGGACTAACCTTATAAAGATTTTTGAAGACTAAACTACCTATGAATGAAACGCTGACATATTAACGTAAAAAAACTTCCATGCAAGGTATGGTCAGATAATAAAATTACAACTGCTTAGATTATGACAATTACTGGTTTTCAGTTTAGGAGGTATGTTATGGAAGGCACTAATGTAACTAATGTTCATCTGTGGAACTGATTGCATAATGCACACAGTACTGCTGCTGCAGCGTGTGCGCCAAAAATATTAGGTTTGTGAAACAAGTTTTATACAGTAAACAGAATGATTATTCCATGCTTAATATTAAATTGGGATAAATTTTATTTTTTTAGTAAAATTTAGCAAATCTATTGTTTTTCAATTACTAATAAAGTTGGGTTTTGTCTTGCGTGATGGACCTATAAGCGCAACCTGCTTTAGTGGTTTTAGTACTATAGAGTCCAATTAAAAGTATCTATTATTATGCACAATTGACAATCCTGCAAGCCTTCAAAATTCAAGGAGGCCCAAAGATATTCACAATTCCTTAAAGGTTTAGTATCCCCACAAGAATCGAAAATCTTTCATTTGTTTTAATACTTTTTAAAGCGATGGTGAGAATGACGTATCGTACAATGCAGTAAATGCAGCATTCAATGTTATGAGTTTAAAAATGCATAATGCAATGTAAAACGCATGTTGGACTCTATGCAAGTAAAAGAAGTAAGCATATAAGTAATGTAAGTAATTAGTAAAAAACAAGTTTTTTTTCGCAATGTATTCTTTATTTACCAAAAAACTAACGTTATAGAATATCTTAACATGGTTTCATGAAGCCTTTATTATTTTATTTATATTTTTTGACACAAAAACACTTTATGCAAATACGAATTAGTAAAATCAACAACCCCATTAATGCCGCTCCCATCATTATTGTGCCCAAAAATCTAGTATTGCCTATACGTTTGTTGGCTGCTTGCAAATCAATCCCCAAATTTCCGTAATTAGCAGTACGATTGAATGTTGGAACAGTCATTGTCCAATTGCTATTATATAGCTTATCAACAGACTTGATGTCACCGTCACCAGAAAATAATTCTGTTGTATTTGTCCAGAGGAGAGGCAGTGTGGTAGTCAAGTTGGGATGACCAAGACTTGAGTCCCTGCAATGGTATGGCTCCCGGAAGGACTCAACGGTCCCATCCTTACTAACAATTTCAATGGTGCAGCCACATACGATGGAAATGTGCACATTTCCTACTGAACCCCCTTCGTAGGTGGTGTTGGAGCCATCTAGGCAGTTGACTTTGATTGTTTCTGCATTGGTTATTACAACCTTGTTCACAGAAATCGGGGTAACAAGAGCTTTTGACTCCGATTGACAAGAAAAGGCGCAGAGCTGCTGACGTTGATCTGTGATGCCATTCAAAATTCCCTTGATGCAAGCCACCCCATTTGAGGAGTCACGTTTGAATTGGGGAATATAGCAGAAACGTTGTTTGGCCAAGTTGCATGTGTCAAGTGAGTGGCCATCAATTACAACGGTCCTGTTAGCTGATCTGGCCACGTAACCGTTAATTTCAGGGTAAATTGTGCACACTTTACCGTTAGACAAAAATGGGATGCGGTGCACACGGCTCACCTCCCACTCCTCAGAAAGGTCGCGAATTGGAAGATTCACAAGCACTCTTAACTTTTTTTTTGTAAAATGACAAGCAGCAATTTTCATTTTTGCATAGGTACTTAGTTGCTCAGGGGCAACAGCAAGATCAAGGTTTCTAGCGAGCAATAGATTGTGCACACTTTTCAGTTCATTTTCCAAGTTGGCCCATCCAACAGCACGAAAAGGAATTAAGTTGTTCTGACAGTCGGTGATTGCTGACCTCAGTCCGTCAACGGCATCGTTCACCATTTCGTCCACCTCAAGTCGTAGTAGAACAGAAACAGCGTCAAAAATCTTCTTATCCACATCCCCAATATTTATCAAACGGGATCCAATATCCTGGAAAGCTTTCACGGCTTTGATGTTAAAATCTGCTTGATACTTTTTTTGTTCCAAGTACTGCGCAGCGGTGTTGTTGAGGGATTTAGCAGTTTCCCTTAATGCGCCTTTGTATTCCGCTTCACCACCGAATAGTTTGGGAACCAAGTAAATGGCCAAGGCACCCACGGCGAGTCCCACTCCGAAAAAAACTTGCCTGCCACCTCGGTCGTTTAGCTCAGATAGAGCCGCAAACTCCTTCGTGAGAGGACCAAGCTTAGCTTTAATGACATCAATCATTATTTTATGCCTTTTACACAATCCAACGGACGCACCTTTTGGTGTATTGCACGGGTTTGGAATGAACTTTTCCCCGAACAATTCCGAGTTCTGGAGCCCATTAGGGTCAAAGTTCAGTAGCCCCCCAATATCAATCTCAAACAACAATGGCACCGAATCAACGTACGGGGTCACTTTAGATATAAGTTCCAACTCAATGGGATTTACCGTCTTTACAAAGACGGGTTTTTCCGGACGTTTCTCCACGGAACGGCAATGGGAGTAGGCGATTAGGTATATCAGCAACAAGATGTTTACTGGCAAGTTTGCCATCTTTATTAGGACAGGGTAACAAGGTATTACTCAAGAAAAATTGCTTTGCTTAAAAAGGATTGGTTGTGTTCTCAAAGGCTTTGTAAACGCGACTGACGGAAATATGCACTTTTCAATGTTTTGTTACTGCTGCTGAGTTGAGACCTGAGTTGAGATCTGAGTTGAGACCTGAGTTGAAATTTTGAATAAAGCTCTAAGAGAGAGTATTAAAGTATCGTAAGTAAGGTCGTAAAATCCGAATTTTAACAACCTGGTTTAATGCTTGTCAAAAACTGACCTAAAACTGTGTCGCCTACTGTAGGTTGTGACATCACTGTGACATAAAGTTGACCTATTGACCTAAAGTTCAATAGGGTTGTTACTGAGATGCTATTGTGTCTGTACAGCAAGCTTGGCTGTAAAATTACGTGTCGTAAAACTGCTGTATCTGGCAGTTAAGGTCCTGAATCAGGGCCTTAACTGGATGTAAATTCGTAATGCTGGTTAAAATCTGACGTAAAATCATGTGTCGCATGCTATATGTCGTATTATGAAAATTTTGAAATCACTCATGTGACCTAAAGTTGACTTATTGACCTGAAATTCAAAAGGGGTTTGGCTGAGGTCATGTACTATCTGCATACCAAGTTTGGTTGTAATGGGTTCAGGCATTGCTGAAAAAATCGGACGGACGGAAGGTCGGACGGCCAGACGGAGCAGAATATTATCAAGTTTCTCGGCCGATACTTGATAAAAGGGTAGGTTCGTGTTGAAGTGAATGTGTTGGACGAAGTGGAAAGGAATAAAGCGATGGGAAAGCGGAAAAATATCAAATGACTCATATTTATGAAAATAAACGTAAAGGAAAAAATCACGTACTACCGCCTTAACTTAAAATAAAAATCTTTGATGAGCTTCCCTTAAGCTTTACGCTAGCCTTCGAACAAAAAGATAAGCTAATAGTATACATTAATGAAACATTACATTCGAATTAGGTAAAGTAATGCGAAAATAGAGCTACAGCTTGTAAGATACCCTCAGGTTATAGTACATAATTGTAGAGAATCATGCAATCAATCATGGACTAAATGTTTGCAAACCTTACACTGACTTTTTTAAAAAATAAATAAACTGATGAATTCATTAATAATATGTTTCTCTCTGTCTCTTTCTGTCATTAATTAGTTACATCTTTATCAAAAACAAAGTAAAATATGATAATCAAGTATTCAATAGCATACGTTTGTTTCAAAAGGAAAATCATGAGAATTTTTTAAAGAAAGGATCTGCTTTCATTAACGACATTGAACGTAACTCTTTTAAATGCTTAAATTGTTAAAAACTATTATGCACATATGTACATGGCACTTCAAACAGGTCCGAGCAAATTAAGTCAATTATCTAGGCATAGTTATCTGGGCTACAATCTTTTTGAATTATGAACATTTAAAAGTTGACATTAAAAAGATTCCTTTAATCGATTTTTAAATTATAAGCTTATTCCCATACTACGCTAAAAACTATTGCTAGAATTGGCTGGAATTTTTGCATTAATTGTTGCAGGCAATTGCATAGCATAATTATTGTAATTGCTATCAGTACATTAGGGTGGGTCATATTGTAACATATAAAATATTTGAATTTTAGTTATAAGCTTATTCCCATACCAGGCTAAAAAGTATTACTGAAAATGACTGGAGTTTTTGCATTAATTGCTGCAATTTATTTCATTGCATTAGTTAATTATTGTAATTGCTATCAGTGCATAAGAGTGGGTCCTTAGTAAAATCCAAGCTTGTGTACATGTATTTGATGATTCATATGATGATTCATGTTGACCAGAATAAAAGTGGTAAATTTCCAGACTACACGAATACTTCAATAGAGTTGGCTACCTTAATGCTTGAAGAAAGGAAGCTAAAAAAAGGTTCGGGTTCTTGGAATGAATTGAAACCTTTGCCCTACGCAAGCACGGGCTGAACATGCGCATAATTCCTTTTTTAGTAAACTGCCCAGTTCAACTCAACTTTCAACTCAGTTTACAACTCAGAATGCGAGATAAAAAGGGCGTATACGTGTTTTTTTACCATCATTCAAATTCTTGCAGTCTCAGAGAGCAGATTGAGCAAAATATACACGAGCAAAAATTACTTTGGTCGAAATGACAAAGTTGATTCTGTGGGTACTTTACATATCATTATTGATATGCTGCGCTTCATGCAAGTCTTTGCCCGAAATGGGCAAAAGTGCAGTGAAGGTTGTCGATCCATTGGAACTTGAACCAATTCCGGGAATCATCGCTTACGATGACACGATACCACTGAATTACGAAGTGGACGTGGAGGGTATTCTCACCAACCTGGAGCTATATCGGACTCAAGCGATGGGAGTCTGTGATTACGGAGGCAAAACTACTCAAGCGTGCAGATTACACGACAGGATGTCCTTGTTGATTAAGGCCAAGGCCAACCCATTGGTGGAGGAATACAAGGTGATCGTCAACCAAATGAATCAGCGTAGGGGCCGGCAATTCGACGCTGCCATGGCTGGTGTTGGAGGTGTTGCTGTGGGTGCCGCCGGTGCAGCCCTCTACAACAAAATGTTCGCCAACGATGATGAATGGAAGGGGCCAATGCGCGAAGTAAGTTTTTAACCAAAAAAATATTCACTAGTATAAAATAATATGCATGCGCAACGTCTTGTTGTTCGTTTAAAAATAAATAAATTGACAATCTTTACATTTATCTCATTTTATCTAAAGGTTGCAGAGCGCCTCAACACCACGGGAAAGGAGCTAATTGGGGACCTCAAAATCCAAGCAGATTGGAATTTGAAGGCAACCGACAGCTTTAACGCTATTGGTGGACGAATCGATCAGTTGGGCGTTATGGGTCACAGCCTGCTAGAGACGTTTTTCCTGGTTATCAAGATTGAGATGGACCACATCTTAAATGCTGCGGTGGATGCATTTCGGGAGACGTTGACTGCTTGCCAAAATATGCACATTCCAATATCAGCAATTGGCTGGGGGAACCTAAAGAGTGGATTGGAGGAGCGGGAGAAACTTCTGGCACCCCGAAACCTGGCATTGGCAGTGCCAGCTGAGCAATTAAGTAGCTACGCCACCATGCAGGCGGCATCCTGTCAATTCTCAAAGAAGAAACTGAGGGTGACCATCCAAGTTCCAATCCGGGACCGTTCAGAGGAGTGGCAAGTCAGCAAGGTCCACCTCATCCCATTTGCACATAACGGGGAAGTGTGCCGCCTTTACCCAGACACGCTAAGCTACGTGGCCAGGTCAGCAGATAGAACGGTTGTTCTGGACGGGCACTCGCTTGACCACTGCAACTTGGCGGAGCAGAGATACTGCTACATACCGCAGTTCAAGCGAGACTCTTCCCAAGGACTTGCATGCGTCACAGGAATTTTGGACGGGCTTCCGGGCGATGTACTCAAGCAACACTGCACCTTTCGTTGCCAACCAGAGGCGAAGGCTCTCGTTACCCCAATTTCATCCACAAAGATTGTGGTAACAAACGCCGAAAGGATTGATGTAAAGTGCCAGGATGGGACTGCAACATCCATGAAAGGGACAGCAGTTGGAAACATACACATTTCCATCGCATGTGGTTGCACAATAAACATTATCGACAAGGATGGGACAATGGAGTCATTCAGGGAACCTTACCACTGTAGGGACGCTGCAATCACTCATCCCATAATAACACAAACCCTCCCACTACTCTGGACGAATGTCACACAGCTAATTTCTGGAGTTGGAGCCGTTAAAGTTAAGTCAATGGACGACGTTTTTAATAGAAATTGGACATTGACTGTTCCAACATTCACTGCGACAAACAATTCAATGGGTATTAACTTGGAAGAATTTGAAGGCTTCTTATCTAACAGTACAGATATCACACTGTTACTTATTGGCGCAGGTCTAGTCCTGTTTTTTGTTATTTTGTTATGCGTATTTTTTAAGTTGTTGGAAAAGAAGGGCTGGCTTATGTGTTTATGAATTATTGAAAAATATATAGTTTGAATTTTCTCTGAAATAAATAAAGTACCATTATTATGCTAACAGCTCTTGAAAGTTTGCTCTTCATCAACTAGTATCACTGTGCATAAATTCATATTAATGCAGTAAACTGAATTGGCAAATTGGAACAAAAAGTTGTATTCTCTGCTCTCTACTATTCTTTCTTAATTCCTCCCCCAAGTACTCAGCAACATCTGTCCGGGATCCTCATTTACCGTCCTCCTAACAATCATACCCACTGAAACCAGCATTCCCCTCAAGCAATTTTAAGACTTTTTATGAAAAGGAAAATCGCAAAAAAAAATTAAAATTCCTTTAGTATTTTGAAAGTTTGGCTACGAATTTAAAAAAATATGCAAAGTTTTATTGCCACTCCTATAGCTGCGTTAGTTTTAATAATTCCACGAAACTTCAGTAAAATCTTATGGAATTATGTTTTTCCTTACAATGCAAGAAAACAAATCATAAAAAAATTTAATGCAATCATTCATAAATAATACTTTATTTCTTTTATTCGTAAGGTTTCATGAAAATCAGGCTCGCATCTGCAAGCAAAAAAGCTCCTCCCACCCACCCCACAACGTCCACCCCAAAATCGTCCCCCCAGATTCAACCAACCCGAAATCGTCCCCCCAGATTCACCCAACCCGAAATCGTCCCCCCAGATTCAACCAACCCGAAATCGTCCCCCCAGATTCACCCAACCCGAAATCGTCCCCCCAGATTCATCCAACCCGAAATCGTCCCCCCAGATTCACCCAACCCGACATCGTCCCCCCAGATTCAACCAACCCAACATTCATCCCCCCATATTCACATACCCCACAATCATCCCCCCAGAATCAACTACACCACAATCATCCCCCCAGATTCAGTCACACCAGAACCGTCCACCCCACAAACACCCAACCCATAATCATCTCCCCAGATTCACCCACCCCAGAACCGTCCACCCCACAAACACCCACCCCATAATCATCTCCCCAGATTCACCCACCCCATAATCATCTCCCCAGATTCACCCACCCAATAATCATCTCCCCAAACTCAACCACGACAGATCCACCCAACCCATAATCATCGCAGAACCATTCACCCCAGCATCATGTATCATCCACATCACATTCATCAAACCCCATCAGCCCCCATTGACCCACTCTAGTAACACCCAGTCCCGTGTCACATTTCCCTTTTTTTATCCAGCCCGCATTCATTTTTCATAGTACGTAATGATCCACCCAACCACTCTTTTTTCGTATGCTTTAGTGTCATAGACAAATACCCGGTGCCTATTAATTAAAAAATCCTTGCTACTCACCCCAGCATCTTACCCTCTCGGAAATAAACCCCCCTCCCCAGATTGAACCACCCAACAATCAACCACCCCAAATTCAGCCACCCTATAATCATCCCCCCAGATTCAACCATCCCAGATTCATGTCATTATCCCCCCAAAAAAAACACCCACACCTTATTCATACCATCCCGTACTCATCCTATCCCTAACTACACCAACCCCAAAATCAATCCTCCCCGAAAAGGTCAAGCAAACAACCCACCCCACATTCAACCCAAACCACATTAAATACCTTCCAAAATTCAGGCAACCCACAAGTACCAAATGATTAGTTCACCCTGCTATCATTTATCCCACCCCATATTCAACCCCCCACATCCCCTCCAAACCAGACTCTCCATTTCCGTACACATAGCTAGTGGTTGCAATACCCGGTGCCTGTTTTTTCTTCACCCCAGATTCATCCACCCCCGATCCAGGTGGATCTGGGGTGGTTCAGGCGCAAATGACTCCACTCCACCCCAGATTCACCTGGTATGGAGCCTCGAAATTTCGAGCCCACCCCACATTCACCAGGACAGACGGGTCCTGGTGAATGTACGGGGAGGTACCCCATACCATACTTTTTTTTCCGAACATTGAGAGC